>JASAND010013946.1:0-11064 GCA_030248195.1 Trissonchulus latispiculum
AATGTTAAATCTTTGCACGGCCGGTAATGTTTGGCACGGCGGTAATGTTTGGCACTGCCGGCCTGTCAAATTTTTTGAAATTTTTCAAAAATACGAAATTTCATAAACTTTTGATAAATTTAACTTTCCCCATAACGAAGCGCGAATTCATAATAAATAAATAAACTGTCCCAACTGTTTGATATAGAAGTATGAAATCATGTGGAAAAATTTTGTATGCTGAAAATCTGAAAATTTACAAAACACCCAGACAATTAAAACAGTTATGAAAACTAAAATTGTTTTCATAGTATTCACTAAAAAGATACCATATCTTAATATAAGGATTGCTACCTGACCCTAACCGATGGATGAGTGACAACGTTTCAAAACTGATGTCTACAAAACGATTAATCACCGGAAAGTTATTGCCCTAGCAAAAGAGCTCCTCATAAACATTAAGACAGCATTTAATGAAAATAAAGGTTCAGTACCCAAAAGCATCCCAAAACACAGATTGGTATTTCCCCTACAATTTAAGACTACTGATGGAGATTTTGTAGTTATAATAGAAGGCAGTGAAAGATCCCCGCTGTTGTCGACTGGAGTCTGCAGAGTGAGCTACAACTGAACTCTTATTTTACCTACTACTGCTCTAAATCAGTCAATGAAGAATTCAAATACGAAGCGGAAAACTGGACAATTAGGTATGAAGTTTAGGTTTGTCAAAGGAATGGAGCGATTAATTCCCTGCATTCTAAATCATTAGGTTTACGTCATAGCGGCAATACCACGAATTTGGAGCTAGTTAAAATCATTGTATTTGGTGACCACAGTTACACAAACCCAGCACTCTAAGAACTAAGATTAGTGTTATTTATCTATATTGGCTGTTGTAAAATTTCAGGCAGCTGTGGCCACTGAAAATGACGGCCAGCCTTACCTGAATTCTGGCATTGTGTGTCCAGGAAGCCACGGATGGGGAGTTTGCAAGAATGTGACTCAAGATCTACCAGAACATCTTATGGAAATGCGTGGATCTGGGGTCGGCCATGAACACTGGTTCCACGTCGAAGGATCCACTCTTAGCTTGGTCATTAAAGGTCAATGCCGATTCCGGATAGCACCTGTAATAATGATGAATCTAACCTTGATAAACGATGGTGGCGAGATTTCATACGTTGGAAAGGAAGTGTACTTCACCAATTCTAAGATAAAACTGGGAAATGATGCAAAACTAATGAAATGGAACCAAAATTGTCTCGGTTCCTTCATTCTGCACCAATCCTCCGTTGAGTTGGGGGAACAATCCACCTACGAAAGTTCTGGTTTGATGGGCGAAAAATGTTGGCTGAAATTGGCCAGAAGCGCAAAATTCAGCTCACAGGAATTTCCGGAAACTAACAGCTGTAACAATTCAAGAATTGTTCTCCTGGAGAGCAGTGAAATTCGGCTGAAGAAGTTTGCGGCAACTGACTCTCTTCTCGTTGTGGCTCCAGGAACCAAATATCTGAAACCAACCGAAACCATAGAATTGGCTCCGCACAGCTACTGCCTGTTGGCCGGTGGATCGGATCCAGCCAGCACAAAACTGTATTGCCGGAACTTCACGGGAAAGTTGGACTCTGTGAAAATTCGACAAACTACGGCAGTTCTCATTCAAGAAGCAGAGCACGACGGAATGGTATTTTCCTCTGAAGAAAAGATGAAAGTTGATGCTGAATTTTATTGATTCGAAGTAGTGACATAAATTGGTCAATTGAGAAAACGAACGTTAATTATTGAGTAACATTTATTCATGGATAGTATGTAATAGTCAGACACTCTTAATGTCTGAGTGTATTTTTAAAATACAATTCATAAAGATCTAATGAAATCTCAACTTTGAGGTGAAATTACTCGACAACCGTAAGAGTTACGACTTTAATTTTAAAAACTCGTAAAACTATACCATTTGAACAATAAAATATGTGAAATCAGCGAGATCGGAGAGAAAAAATGACCCAAAAATGGACCCCCCCTTAAGGTCCCTTACATTTAGTCCACTTTGGAAAGCTATAACTTTCTCAATATTGAGAGCTATGAATTGAGCCACTTATCAAAATGAAGCTCTACATCTGCTGCGGTGTTTGGCATCATTGAACCGTGTCTACCTGGTTTTTATTTTTCGCAATTTTACCAAACATAGCCACAATATTTGACCAAATTTTTTCTGAAAAATTTTTACACAGCAAGAAAATGGTAGTTTCCAATGTGTTTCTGAGATAATTTGTCAGCAACGATTTTTTGATTTTGTCAAAATGTCGTTTCAGCATGCAGCAATTGAGCATTTTCAGAAAATTCGGTATTTTATCCAACTTTGAAGAATCATTGCTCTTGTTAGGACGCTGTTAAAGAGAAAACTAAAAAGCCGTCCCGGCAAATTGTCCAAACATACTGTGTGCAAAATGTCTTTTAGATCCACTCATTGGTTGTGGAGCAATCTTCGGTCAAAGAATTTTGGTGGCAATTTGACAAAATCAGTTATTCGACCAGAACTTTAGGCTCATTCAGTGTACAGGGCCCTAATTAACCTAATTTGTGCCTCTTTCGAAGCTATTTAATTTGAGTGCAAATTTGTCTACTCTTGTAGTGTACACTTGCTCCAATTCGACAAAAACTGTTTTCAGCAAGATCGTGTCAAAAATAACCAATTTTTGAGGAAAAAGTTCTCAAAAATTCACTTCTCAAAAACGCTACAAGCTAGAGACTTATGTCTAAAAGCAAAGTTGTGAGCACATAATAAGCTTTAAAATGATTATAGTCGCTGGGCTTAATTTTCTTTATATAGTTCTTGAACTTCAAATTTTTGTTTCTCACTGTGCATGAACGCTAAAAAGCTGGTGTTTTTACAGGACGTTTATTATCATTTTCGATGTATTTTCTGAAAATTTGAATAAAATCGGGCAATATTTGCACTTTCTGCAACTATATCTGCACGTAAGGGGTGCACGACCTTAAGGGCTTAAGGTGCATTTTTGGCCGGTTTTTTGGCCATCTCCTTTTTGGCCATCCTGGCTCATTTTTACATATTTTGTTGTCCGATTGACACATTTTAACGAGTTTTTAAAATTAAAGTCGGGTCACTTATTGTTGTTGAGTAATTTGACCTCAATGTTGAGGTGTGCACGTGTTAAACATAAGAAATGGAAAAAGTGTTGATTTTGTTCTTGCGCCAAAACATCTCTTTACGAAAGGTTATGAATCTATATAATTTTGGGTTTACATTGCAACTATGACCATGAACTGCTGTATCTTGGAAGTAGAATTTTGATTTAGGCTTCTAAAAATTTTTAAAAAATTTTTATCTGAAGCAAACAGTGGAAAATCGTGAAAATCCAACATTTCTTGTGGATGAAAAGTGGGGTCGTCGAAAAGAATTGTATTATACTGCTCTAATTCCAAGGTTCCGTAAATAGGCGGTTTCAATGATACCCATTGTTTTTTTGTTACTCCCATCAGTTTCCATATTTTTCGGCGCAAAAATATAAATTTTAGCAAAATCGTAAAATTTATGCTTTTTCAAAAATTTGGCTAAATTGCGACAATGGTATGGCTCAAAACAGCCTCTTTTGCATTTCAACTTGTGTATTCATGCCTTTGAATTTATGTATAGCATGAAGTTTGGTGACAGCTATGTTCAGTATTTCTCAGCGCGCGAATCGGAAACCCTCAGACCCCGAATTTCACAAAACAGCGATTTTTATTTTTTCAAAATATATCATATTATACATTAATCGAAAGCTCTGAATGCAGGGATGAATTCTTCTCCTAGAACCATGGCTCAGAACTGCTTCTATTTTAAGTTAACTGCTGTTAAATGTTTCAAGACATCAGTGGCCATGGTTCCCCAAAAAACCCGTTAACAAAGCTTCTGATTAAGCACAAGCGGTTTGAAACGGCCTAAAAATGCTTTTATTAATAGTATATAGACAGAAATAACTAAATCAGGTGAAACAGCTGACGTTAATATGCGAAAACTTGCTTGAGTGCTACGGAACCCGGTTGGTTCCAAGCGGTTCTAGTAGAACCGACCCCACTTCTAGTCTCACCTTCCAAACTCAAAATAAGAAAAAATAAGTAGATTAGTACATAAACTTTATTAATATAAAAGGGGGTTATACATAATTCAATAATAGGAACATGCATATACGTACTCAAATGTTTATATTAAAATTTCAAAAAGGACGAGAGAAGACCAGCATCGGTCATCTAAGCCGCCGCCCCATCATTTACGTGTTCCATCAATATTTGAGACGAAAGATTGTGTCATATTGGATGACTATTTGGAACAAATGTAGTTTATTGTATAGTTAGTAATCAATTAGGTAGTTAATTAGTTAATATGTAGTTAAAAGTATTAAAACGAATTTGTCCGAAATAGTAGAGTTCGTATAGATATTTCAATAGGGTTAATAAACAATTTAAAAGCTTACAATTTGAATTGCTTCAGTATTTTAAAATTATATTTTTAAAGATTCTAGTTCTTTTTAAAACTTCGAGTATTAAGTATTAGCTGGGAGTTTTGCTGAAGTGTTCTTCAACTGCTAAGAAGCAAACTTGTTCGAGTCTGTTGAGAAAAATTACAATTCAGAAATTATAATCCCTAAACATAATTTTTGAAATCAGACTCAATACTTTTTAACACACAATTAATTGTTACTAAAGAGAAACCAATAATTGATGATACATGCACAAAGGTACAATGACACATTATGTTATCTACCAGTTTACACAAATTCTAAAACTGCAAATTTCTCCTTGTGCAGTGCCCTAATGAAACTCTGTTGTTGAACAGTAAGTGCAATAAGTGAAGTGACAGGGTGCCCTAACGAAACAGTGCCCTAATGGGAGACAATCTTATGAAAGCACCCAGATTTAATTGCTTGTTCCTTTGCTTGAAAATATTTACTGTGGCTGCATTAACGACTTCTTCAGACAATGAATTCCAAAGTCCAATCACTCGCTAACTAAAGAATTTCTGCGTTACAACCATACATTAACATAGGGTCGGGTCCTGGGGGAGGGGGGCTTGTCCCCAAAATCTTGAGGGGGCTTGTACCTTGAACAAAAATTTTCAGGGGGGCTTGCACCTCAAGAATATATTTGTAGAAATTTTCGAAAAATTAGCGAAAAATTATTACATATAACTATGTATATATGTAATAATTATAAATGCAGTTTTCATACCTAAAATCACATATTATACGCTTAGAATTGTACAGAGACGATAAACTACGTTTAGGACCTTGTAGCGGGCCGCCGGGCCCAGGCCATGTAGTAGGCTCAGGGCCCAGGCTACTCAGCTAGAGGTCTCACATAAGTTTTAAATATTGTTACCAATAAACTGCGATGTCTAATTTGAAAAGATCTGAAATTTTTGAACGACAGAATTAATGCTGACCTACTTATTTTGCGACAGTATTGGCTAACTTTGTGATCCCCCGATAGAAGCACTCCCAAATCAGAAATAGTATTTGCATATTCTAGTTGATTCCCACCTATATGCAAGTTAAGCGATTGACTATCCCCAATCGAAAAAGCATGACACTTAGGAATAGAAAGGTTGAGCTGCCATTTTGTGTCCCACTGCTGAAGAACATTTAACTCATCCTGTAGTCACACACACGCACACACACACACACACACACACACAAACACACACACACACACACGATTTTGGTCATAAAAATAAATATCTTGGCATCATCAGCAAATAATTCCACTGTACTGTGTGCAACAACATTTGGCAAATCATTTATATACAGCAGAAACAACAGAGGACCTAGAACCGATCCCTACTGATAATTGGCAAGGTCTCGGACAATATCCCATTTTACTCTTTGTGTGTACGATGCTCTAAAACAGTTTTAATCCACCCCAATAAACGGCCACTGACCCCATGCCTTCCCAATTTATACATTAGTTTATCATGCGGATCATATTATCAATCGAAAGCACAAGCGCACTCTATAAACACACAGTCTATTCTTCTACCAATATCTATGGCTAGATACTAAGAATGCAAACACGTTAACAAATTTGTTACTGTTAACTTAACATTACTAATGCCTCACCAAAAATGTAGAAAGCGAAACTGTTTTTGTTACATCTCAAAACCTCTGCATGATGCCATAAAGTATATATTTTCAGAACCGGACTGATGAGATATTTCTTTTTGTGAAATTTTTTTTGAAATTTCCCGTGCTATTTCAAAGGGCGCCGCTTTTATATATACAGAAAGATTGGTACGTGGTGCTACATTCAAATGCTTTAGTCTTTGCCGCTTTTTCGATTTTCAAAATGGTTTAATTTTTGCCGCTTTTTCGACTTTGGATGGCGACTATTCGTCACTCGCTCAGCAGAAAAATTTTTCAATTGGATTTTCAGGACCGCTTAGGCGTCCGCTTTCACCTGATATCTGTGGTATTTCAAAATTTAAAAGTAGATTTTTTAAAAATACCACTTTTTGACCCAAATTTCGGCATAGCGATTCTAGCAAAAGTGAGTACAAATAGCATAATCATAGAGTTCAATCTTAGGTGAATCCAACAAACCGTTTTCGTGGCTACGATTTATGATTTTTATGGCTATGATTTTCAATCAATTTCACTTATTTCAAATGGTATTTGGCTGTCTTTGATGTTGCCGCGTTGATTTGCCTGAGTCAGTGTCAACCACCAGCAACCAGCTGAAATAACGGAAATGTTTTAGAAATTCTTGCCTGGCGCAATATAAGTCGTAGTCACAAAAAGCTTATATCTTTGAATTTACTTCATATTGAACTTTATGATTATACTATTTTTATACACTTTTGCTAGAATCGCTATGCCGAAATTTTGGGTCAAAAGGTGGTATTTTTCGAAAAAATCTACTTTCAAATTTTGATATACCACAGATATCAGATGAAAGCGGACGCCAAAGCGGTTTTGAAGATCTAATTGAAAAAATTTTCTACTGAGCGAGTCACGAATAGTAGCCAATCAAAGTCAATCAACGGATTTTGAAAATGGAAGAAATGGAATAACTCAGCAATTTTTCACCAAAAATGTTGAAATTTGATGTGCAGGACTTTCAGACACGGGGAAAATTTTCCTGAAATTTTCCTGGTAGTACCATGTACCAATCTTTGTGGACATATAAAAGCAGTGCCCTTTGAAATCGCACGGGAAATTTCAAAAATGATGATGAGATCTTTCACCGCGTGAAAAGTGGAGATTTCGACGGAGGGTGGGGGGTGTCGGCCAAAAATGGCCAAAAGGTAAACCCCTAAATTTACGCTTTTTTGCCATTTTTGGCCACTTTTTAGCATATTCTGGGGGGGCGGTCGCCAAATTTGTCATTTTGGTGTGGGGTCCCGGTCCCCCCCACCCAACACATCTATGGTGGGTTGGGGGGACCTCCCACCAAAATGACAAATTTTACCTCGCATTCGGCGACTCAGCAAACGGATTAATCAAGAATGTATTTCCGGAAAAGTATCGTGCGAGAAGCAAAGAAATAAATAGGAGTTTCTCTTTTAAGAAATTTGTTTTACGAAGTTTTAGTAGCACATATTGGAAGATGGTTCGTTAAAATGTAGTTTTAGTCAGTTAGGTACGTAAAATGAGTGTAATTGATGTTAATACATGTTTATTAGTATTAGTTAGTGATAATAAGGTAATAATTAGCCATTTTTAGTAATTTTAGTCGAAAATATAACTTAGGTTCATCAGAAAGGCAATTTTTTCCTGATTCCAAAAATCCAAACCCGGTCTTTTAATTCCCAATATTGAGAAAATTATGGGCTAAAATGTTTTAATAAGATTACTTTTTATTTCCTAATCTTAGCCCTCTAAAAGGTGTGCCTCAAATTTGGCCTCCTTAAACCTTTGTCTTAACTCCTAAAATTTTCCTTCCTTCTAGTCTGGGAAGCCGTCTGCCTCCCAGACTGCGTAGTAGTCTACTACGTCCATTCACGTTTTCATTCACTGGGTCTCGTCGTCAGATGTCCTCTCTGTTGGCCAAGGCACAGCAAAGAATTGCTTCGCTGGAAAAAAGTTAGTTTACACTTTTTGATGTATAAATAAGTTCGGACGGGGCTTAACTCCCTCCAAACTAAATGAAATAAAATGAAATTTAGTTAAGTATAGGTAATAACTTACGTAGATTACTATTTTCTAATTTTTTTCACAGTTTCACAGTTTCAAAGAAATTTACGTAAGATTTTGTATGCACATTTTAAGCAACAATTACCCTCGCTACGGTAGGTCAGCTGAGGACACTAGAGTATAGTGCTGGGACCGATTCCAAACGAACCGGTAGAACCGGAACCGGTAGGATTTTTAGAACCGGAACCGGAACCGGAACCGGTGGCTTTTGGAATCGGCCGGTTCTAGTGTTAATTTTGGCTGTTTGAAACTTCAATCAAGGTTTATTTTGTAAAATCTTAAAATTTTCTTAAGAATTTGAATTTAGCATTTGGAATTTAATTTTATTTTGGTACTTCTATTTAGATATGAAATTTTGTTTTTGAAAGACGTGTAAATGGCAGAAGATTTGATATCAATTTAACGATGTCTTTAATAACAGTTTTCAGTCAATGTTTTAAGTTTTCTGAAAACGTTATAGAAAAAGAAAAACTAAGGTGTATTCAATGTTAACTCTTCTTTAAGGATGACAAAGGTAAGCATTAAGGATTTGATGCTTTACGGCAATTCTTCCAACTTTAGCTGTTGCCTCTGCAATTTGTGTGCAAACTTCAACTGAAGTAGTAAACCAGTATACTGAAGGCGCAACTCTAGATTAAGGGTTAAGCTGAGCAACAGTATCCCTGAGGTACCGTTCTTATTTAATTAATAGCAATTGGCTAGCGCTACCGAAAAAGAATGCCTTTGACGGTCTATTAAAAATTTTCATATTTCATAGTCATATTTTAGTACTTTTTGCTTATATATAGGTTTAGGATTTGATATGGAATAGCGCTCCTTCGTTACAAATTTGTTTATTTCAGCTACAAAAATTAAAACAAGTTCTATGTAAAATAAAAACTTAATAGCTTGATTTTATTTATTGTAACATACAATATTTGGTTTTGAAGGTATGAAGTTAGTTGTACCTGTGTGCTGCATAAGTGCTCAAAAAGTTTCAATTATCGTTCAACGATTTTCCCCAATGTTTTCTGCTGTAGTTTTCGATCTCAAAAAATCTTCGACCCCGAGATGAGATTAGCTGCTTTTTCAATGATTAAGCTTTGTAATGTTGTAACTGTAGCTGTTGAATCGATAAGCAAATTTTATTGGACTGCTTGAAATTGGTCGAGGAAACTTCTGTGCGACGTTCGCTTTCTGAAGGGCACTAGCTAAATGTTTATCTGGATTGAGAATACTTAGTAAGTATTTTGGTAAGCTCTGGTAGCAAAAATTTCCCCAACATATTGGTAAAAATGAAACAGACCATATCTTTTTCACAGTAAATATTTGTATATAAATAACATAGTAAAAAGTAAGCAAAAACACTGTTTAAAAACACGTTCATAGCTTTGTGCAGTTAAATATATTAAGTTTTTATAGCAATTGTCAAAAAATAAAAATCGTGTGATTTTAGCTTTTTTATCAAAAATACCAATTGGAACCGGAACCGGTAGCTAGAACCGGAACCGGAACCGGTAGTCAAGAACCGGAACCGGAACCGGTTTCAAAAATCGGAACCGGTCCCAGCACTACACTAGAGTCCCAGCAATAGAGGACAACTGTTACTAAGGTTGGAGTGCTGCGTCCCTTGTTTTCGGACAAAAGTTCAAGTCGAAAACAAGAGAAAGGGGCCTAGAATCAAGGGAGCAGCTAAAAATAATAAAATTAAATTTTAATTAATTCAGTGCCAGAATTGGGACTTTAAAGTATGTTTTTCCTAAAGAGCCCCGGGAGGCCCTTCGTTCGTTCAATTTAGTTTTTCAAAATTCGGAAATTGATTTTTAGTCCAGAAATATCCCCTTTGGTTACCTTTACGTGTTAACCAAAATTTCGCAAAGTTTTAGAAAATTTCAGCAGGGAATATTTATCAGAAAAGTGGTCAGCTGGGGGTAATATTTTGTATTTCTCATTAATCTCACCCCCAGCGGACCAGCCACTTGGCCAGCCCGATTCGGGCTAATGGTTTAAGATAGAAAGCTTCTAGACGTTTCTAGAAACTTCTAGAAGCTTTACAACAAAACAAAGAAATTCCGCCAAATTCTAGCTGTCAGTGAGCTGTCAGAGACCTGTCAGCTCACTGGCAATTTCAAAATTTTCAATCAGTGTTGCTTCAGCTGCGGCCGAGAGCGGCCGCGTATCCCCCCACCTAAATGCGTTCTCCTGGTGTGCCAGCGTTATGGCCGGAGAATCCCCAGCGCATTTCCCCCATAGGACCTCGAGGTAGGACCTGCTCTGACCCATACAGGTCAGAGGAGATGAACTGAGCGAACACGAAGCAACACCCGCACAATTTATAGCCACACGAGTCTTCTATACTCGGCCAACACACACTTTAGGCACGCAATTCTTCTATTTTCAGGAGGCCTTTTTGGTCTATTTTTTACATTTTTCTTTTCCCTTTAGGCCTTTATTTTATAATAAAATTATGGCCCTTTTTGGCCGCTTTTTGGGTCATCTTTTATGTGTATTTTGTCGGCCCTCGGGCTTGGTTTTGACCAAATCATGGCCGAATTGGCCTGAAAATTCCTTAATCAATTTACGGTCCCTTTTGGATCAAAATCATCGTAACCCAGTAAGCCCTCGTGGCCAGAAACTTTTATTTTATTTTTTGGAGTTTCACTAATTGATGGGATTTCCAGTGGGGACCCACCCTTGAGTTCAGTTAGGAGGTCCTTTAATTATGACCTCAAGTTGCATCTGGAATGATTGTCTTGATACTTTCACTCCCCACAGCCGGCAATTAATAATTGCCGGCCGTATCAGTCAAAAAGTCGCTACTTACTTCGAAAGTACTTTTTTATGATGTTTTTTTTTTAGCTTTAGTTCTGTTGCCAAATTCATAGGCCTGAAAAATTCGTTTAGTTTTAATTATTCT
>JASAND010013947.1:0-13009 GCA_030248195.1 Trissonchulus latispiculum
AGTAAGAATTATGTATATAGTGTTCCAAATTCTACCCAAAAGGTAATTAAATTAAAAACTTTAAGATGGCAGAATGCTTGTTTAATGAACGATACGTTGTATTCTCGATCAATTGTGGAAAAATAATACGACACGTATATAGTCAATGGTATTTTGTTTTTAAGTTTTTTAATATGATTTGGTGTACCGGGTCACGGGTCACGGGTCATTTGGGTCACCGGGTCACGGGGTCACCGGGTCAGTTCGGGTCACTATATGGACAGGGTCACCGGGTCGCCGGGTCACGAGCTCTGAGCTGGTGTTGACATGGTAATTTATGATTGGGAAAATTTTTTGCTGTTATAGCATATCTTTTAGAGTTTTTACCAGTTTTTGACAACTGAAAACTTCAATAATTACTCAAAAACTAGCAACAGAAATATTCTTAGCTTAATCGTGTAGTTTTTTAAATATATACTTGTCGGTGTAGTACGGTCCTCATAATATTTGTAATGTCATGTCAAGCTTAGATAGTTTCGAAACAACAATGATTGCGTTGAATCTTAACTAGAAAATGAATATTATTACATGGGCCCTGAGAGTCCGAAATTTTTAGTTTAAAATCTAAAATTCTCCATGCTACGGTTTCGCTGATGCTATCATTTTTGGAGAAGGGGTTCAGGCTGTGGGTTTCAAATCTCACTAAGAAGGAAAATGTCAGCAAAACAACGTTTGCAGATTCTGAGTTTTGCTGTGCATTTTTTGCAATTGTTATGGCTTGCTGTCTTTAGGAACTAATGGAGTTGTGATTGATTTTATTTATTATTACCTGAATTCTAGCCATAAGCAAGAATATATATTTCATCTCCGCTAAGTGAAACCTCAACCATACAACTAAATAAAATATTTTACGAAAATATATAATGATAAAACACAAAAGCGCTAATGTTAAGCTCTATAATTGGAATTAGATGATGTGATGGGTTTGGCAAAATATTTTGTTTCAATTTGTTTGATTTAAAAATCTATGTAGTTTACTTCACATCATACTGAGTTCGAAATTGTGCAAATCACTTTTGATTTTTTTCCGGCTTACCTACAATATTTACATACTTTTCAATGTTCTTAAAAGAAAGCAGACATTTTGCCCAACTTCTTTGTTTAGACGCCAAAAGTGCACCCCAATATAAGTATTTTTAATTTTTCCAAGCATAAACCTGAATTTTCAGAAATACCGGCTCACCGGTTCACCGGGTCACCGGGTCAGCAAATAGTGACCCGATTTCATCTCTGGCTGACACAACGAAACAGAATGGAACAGAGTTCCACTCCATGTTGGAGGATTTTAGAAAGAACTAGACTCCTATCCGAAAGTAGACAACACCTCCAAATTCTACTAAACTAAACTGAACTAAAGGAAACTATGTAAGCTTATTTTGTATTCGAATTCATAAAAGAAAGAAAAGATCGAACGGACATTTAACTAGTTTGAACAAGGCAACCTTTCTTTTTATTAGCAATCAGTATATGTCAGCTTGAGTTATAAAGAATGAGACGTACACATTTGCCACCTAAACTTAAACTAGACTCAAAATTTAAGAATTAAGTCGTCTCCAAGAACCTGCCTAAAGAACAGTGACAAATGACTGTCCGCTCCATAGTCAGCTAATTAAGTGATGACAGACAGTTTTAAACGAACCACGAAAATAACTGTCACCACAAGTATGTCAATCAAACTACTGGGTATATACTTCCTTTTTTAAATTAACTCATCAGTACTGCTTCAACTCTTTGAGGACAGGGTAAACAAACACTATGTTTTTTGCATAATGGTAAGTTTATGCCTCCTGGACTTTGACTCGGAGCGGCGAAACAAAAACCGAAGACGACTTCTGCAAAATATATTCGACTTGATGGAGAAGCACAAAAACAAAAAAAGAAAATCATTTAGCATTCAACATAGCATTACTAAATAAATATGAATGCAGTGTGAACTAATCCTAACATTTTGAATAAGCAACTTTTCTCTTACCACATTGTTTAAATCAATTCTGCAGAAGATAAGCACTAATAACAGCAAGACAAGATGATCCAGTTATCCCAACTCCCAAATAGGAGGGGTCATCTGAAGAGGACTTCTTTAAAGAAGGAACAATGAGGACATTCGTTGTTTTCTATAAATATCCTACAAAAATATCACCAGTGAAATGACCCCCCATCCAAAAATATAAGCTCACCGACTAAATTCTTCCGTAAGGAGGGAATAGATTTTACCATTACACCGAATCAAGACTCAAGTCAAGAAACCAAGAGTACATAATATAAGAGTAAGAAACTCTTACAGTAGCATGTGCAAATCATGCTAGGTATGCTCGGTGCGTTAAGTCGGGACCCCCCCCCCGAAAGTCTCGGGGGGGGGGGGGTCCCACTTAGCACTAATTACACGCTTTCATATAAGCGTGTGTCTGCTCGCTGATTGGCCCATTAGCCGAAGGCTTATGGTAGGTAATTTATTAGTTATCTTAATTAATTAATTATAACTTTAATTGGGTTAATGCAATTAAAAAACTAATTCGACAACTTTGTAGCATTTTTTCTGCTCTTTCCAATGATATAAAAATTGTTGCATAATACAAAAATTCGAAGGAATGTAATGTGCAACAATTTTTATATCATTGGAAAGAGCAGAAAAAATGCTACAAAGTTGTCGAATTAGTTTTTTAATTGCATTAAGCCAATTAAAGTTATAATTAATTAATTAAAATAACTAATGAGGAGTTTTGATCCTGCACGTGGAAAGCCGGCTGCCAATATAACTCAATCAACATTGTACTTTTCTCAAATTAAAAATCGAACTAGATCTATACTTATTCATCAAATACCACTTTCTGAAGTCATGACTTCCGCTAAGACGAACAACGACAAAAAATTTACCTACTACATTGCCATCAAAACCAGCGACATTTTCGGATGCTCTACGACGGCGAAGGTGTACGCTGAGATTGTGAGCGTCCAGGGCTCCAAGAGTGATCCACTCTGCCTCACTCGACCTGTGAATCGGACGGGCCTCCCTTCTCAACGAAATTAATCGGACATTTTTCGGCGGGAGAGACTCCCTCTACTCACACCTGTCAAAGAAATCACACTTTGGCATGACAATGCAGGGGTCAATCCGGCACGTGGACTGCGTTGACATCCATGATCCCCAGAATAATCAGGTCTATCTATTCCTTTGCAACAAATGGTTTTCCAAGGCAGATCAGGACGGTGAAATCAGTCGAATTTTGCCACTGACCTTATCAGCTCCGAAGGCCATCCCCTGAAGGCCCAACAGCCATCAACAACAGCAACAACAACAACAACAACAACAACAACAACAACAACAACAACAACAACAACAACAACAACAACAACGACGACAACAACAATAACAACAACAGCAGCATCAACAACAACTGAAACTGCCACAACAGCAACAACACCCGTCCAGGAGCCCCCCTCGCTAAATTACCTTCCATAAGCCTTCGGCTAATGGGCCAATCAGCGAGCAGACACACGCTTATATGAAAGCGTGTAATTAGTGCTAAGTGGGACCCCCCCAGAGACTTTCTATCAATTTTTATATCATTGAAAAGAGCAGAAAAAATGCTACAAAGTTGTCGAGTTAGTTTTGTAATTGCATTAACCTAATTAAAGTTATTATTAATTAATTAAAAATTACTAATAAACTGCCTACTGTAAGCCTTAGGCTAATGGGCCAATCAGCGAGCAGACACACGCTTATATGAAAGCGTGTAGATAGTGCAAAGTGGGACCCCCTCCGGAAGTTCCGGGGGGGGGGTCCCGACTTAACGCACCGAGCATACCTAGCATGATTAGTACATGCTACTGTAAGAGTTTCTTACTCTTATATTATGTACTTTCTTACTTTTACGCATTACTCCAACTTCTTTTCTGAAGTAACGACGTAAGTAAGTACCTAAGTTCGCGGAGTACGTTTAGTCGAGCTAAAGAGCTTATTGCTGCAATGTCAGACGCAAAGTTTTGATATATATATTCATACATTAACATAGGGTCGGGTCCTGGGGGGGGGCTTGTCCCCAAAAAATTTTGAGGGGGCTTGTACCTTGAGCAAAAATTTTCGGGGGAGGCCTGTACCTCAAGAAAAATTTGTAAAATTTTTCGAAAAATTAACGCTAATTTTATTAAAATTTGCAAAATTTGCAAAAAATCTTCAATTTTTGGAAAAAATTTCAAAATTTTGCCCGATTTTCCCGAAAAATTAAACTTTTGAGTTAAAAAATTCCGGAAAAGCCGGAAATTTTTTGAAATTTTACTGTAAAAACTAATTTTTTCCGGTTGTTTTTGGTTACCCCTTGGCCATTTTTTCGTTACCCCTTGTCCCCGACGGCGATAGGGCTTGTACCTTGTCCGGGTTGGGGGGGGGGGCCTTGGACCCCCCCCAGACCCCCCCCGCGTTAACCTATGTATATATTCATATCGTTTATATTATATATATATCGTTTTTAGGATCATAATACACCTGCAGGTCATGAGCCAATTAAACCAGGAACTGGTTATACTTTGCACCAGTTGAATTAGAACTAGCCAACCGGGAGTATGATGATGATCACCAAAATGGCACCACTAATGAATTCGCCATGCCCAACCTTTCTGTACGAACTTTCAGCCTTCCAGCGAACTATGTTTGGGCTACAAATTGACTAAAGTGCGGTCCGTACTGTCTTTGGGCCGCAAAATGCCTAAAATGCGGCCCGAACTACATTTTGGCCGGAACTACAATGTGGCTCGAACTATCTTTCTTTGTTGTTGCTATATATATATATGCTATATATACCAGCAGCTTATATGTTATATGAGCACTGGTGCATACGCTAATTGTACTCGCTCAGTATGCTCTATGAGCAAAAAGTGCTCACATAGACGGTTGTATGTGCATTTTGCTCATAGAGATCGTTCCTATGAGCAGTGCTCATAGATATGTGAAGTTTACCTACTCTGTGAGCAAAAAATTTTTTGAAAATGCTAATTAGCTTAATTAATTAAGGTGAGCTTAGCTTAAAAAATGGCTTAGGCTTAGACGTGTAAAAGCACGCTCTATTCTAAGCCTAATACGCTCTCGGTAAGCCTAGGCGCTGCCGCGGAGGAACGCGTTATTTGGCGGTGCTCACAAAGCAGGAAAGATGCATATATGTATGTATATATATATATATATATATATATATATATATAATATATATATATATATATATATATATATATATATATTGAATATATATATTCAATATATATATATATACATATATATATTGGATATATATGCTATATATATATATAGCATATATATATTCAATTTCAAAGAAAGCTTTATTGGTTTTATTTATTGTTCTATGTGATAGGGAAGCTTTATTCGTTGTTTTTATTCTTCCATTTGAAGGGAAGCTTTAATTCATTGCTCACTTATTTCTGTTAAAAGTGCGGTTTGTTAAAAACAGTTGATTTTATTCTACCGATATCGAAAAATGTCTGCCAGTCTATTTTATATGAATTTTTAAGCATTTTAGGCATTTTGCGGCCCAAAGATAGTACGGGCCACAGTTCATGAAGTTAGTGGCCTCGGGCCGCATTTTAGGCTCCTTGCGGTCCCAAAATCCAAGTCTAGTGTAGTGTAGAATTAGGATCCGCCAAAGTGCTAAGCCTAAGTCCAGAGAAACTGACTGTGAATTAGTAAACAACAATTTACGAATAATCAACCTAAAATTAGCATTGCATAATTTTGTGGCTTACTATGTGTTATGAGTCATACACGTGAGCAAGTTTAAGATGGCTGAACAGGAGCAGTCGGGGTGATTCCGAGGGTGAGGTTGGTCTGTAACGGATAGCATCTCGTTCTGCCATTTTGTAGCGTGTACCGCAGTGAGTTCAAGTAGTGGTTTTCAGCTTATTGCTGTTTATTTGCTTTTTATATGGTCTTTGGAATAATGCATCTGAATAGGATTTACTTTGGATTTCGAGCGAGCGCTACCAGTGCCCTGATTTGACAAATAACACCTAAACGTTTTATTTGCTTACGACATCACACACCTTCGACGAGAACTTGCTATAGTACGGTCTGTCATCTCGTGATTCTATGTAGCACCAGGGAGTCATGCCCGGCAGTAGAATAGGAAAGTCGTATGACTTGCCTAATAAAAGACTACTTTACAGTAAACGATTTCTCGGTTCGTGTTCGGTTTCGGTGTGTGACGCCTAAGTGTGGAAGCCCTAGAATTAAAGAGAGAACCGTAACGTGACCTTACTTTGAATTCAATACAAAATTAGACTTCAAATGAAATAACGGTGATTCTTCCGTATACGCACACTTGACATTAAACTAAAGTGGACTCAATGCATCTACTTCCGTAGACGCACACTAGAATGTAAGGAGAAATTTTTCTGGACTTTCTCTGAATCTGAAAGGTATCTACTTCCGTAGACGCACAGTACATCACTGATAATTCTATTTAACTCTGAATTTTCAAATTATTTATTTAGAATAAAATTATGGTTTTATTTATATAAACCAAATAATATCATGCTATTAAAACGTCATTGTTCATAAAAACTAATAAATATAAATTATAAAATTGTTACAAAATTATGAAATATTAATTATTTTAAAAATTGACATATTACCGGGGCGGAATTGGTATTTTATATAATTGGTACTAAAATAATTGGTATTTTAGTTTTTTAAAAAAATGGCAATTGTAGAAATATATCGAAAGAATGGCAATAAGATAAAAGAATTAATTAATTTAAAAATTTGATATTACAGTTTTACCACATAATTTTCTCGTCCTCGATAAGAGTTTCTCTTATTTTTCAAAAATTTACATTCGCTACACACACTATTTTCATTTTCAAAGCTACTTAATATTTTAAAATTCTATTACAATTTTGCAACGTCTATGCTACGTATAATTGATAATTTGATTATTTTATCTCATAGCTGATATTTTAGTTTTTATAAAAAATTGCATTTTTATCATGATATTATTTTGTATATAAAGAACTACAATTTTAATCTAAGTAAGTAATTTGAACATTCAGAGTTAACTAGGATTATCAGTGATATAGTGTGCGTCTACGGAAGTACAGTCCTGGCCAGAAATAGTGTACCTTCCCTTCGCGAATGCGAATAGCCTGCGCACCTGCTTAAACGTATTGAATTAAAGCCATTCGCGAAGGCTGACCTTTTGACCCTTCGCATTTCATTCGCGCGCCTGTTGCAAACAAGGCCAATTTGAAGGCCACTAGCCTTTGCTAAAGAAGCAGTTGGCGCTATCTAAGCACATTGGCTTCACATCTGGAAACCTTTACATTAAGGTTGCTTCGCGAAGGCATTTTCAAAAGGCCATTCGCACTCATTCGCAGAAATTTAATATGCATAGCCTGCGAATGGCGTTCGCAAAATTGCGAATATTCGCGAAAATGGGTACACTATTTCTGACCAGGACTGTAGATGCCTTTCAGATTCAGCGAAAGCCCAGAAAGATTTTTCCCTAAATTCTAGTGTGCGTCTACGGAAGTAGATGCATTGAGTGCACTTTAGTTTAATGTCAAGTGTGCGTATACGGAAGAATCACCGACATAACAGAAACTATTTCAAATACTCAATAAAAACAAAGATACAGAAGGACAACACTAGTGAACTTTGAGAGCCAAACTCTGACATTCGGGAACCTACCCAACCGGGTCGAATGCTGCTCCCCGACCAAACCCGACACAACTGAACTGAATTCTTCGCGAAGCTTCCTTTTATAGTTGCAAAACTATAATGCTGTAGCTAGCCCAGAAAAGAAATTAGCTTTATAATTCAAGAATAGATAAACATTTGAATTATTCGAAATTCAATAATTTAGACGCACTGTTGCGCTAATCTTTTGAGAACAGTACACTTCTGCACCACACTGCTGCGCAGCTAAATTTACTCATACAGTGGATAATATCCCACAGTAGTTTGATAATTTAACATGGGGTCGCATTTTAGGCGTCTTGGCCTTGGGCTAGGCTGAGCCGCAGTTTAAAAAGCACTTCTTATTCTTACTGGTTATGCATAAATTATGATTTAACAGATCATAGAAAAATGTTATTTTACTTTTGCTAGAATCGACTAATCCTCGGTGAGCAGACGGGAAGCAGACTTGCCAGTGCAAGCTTTCTGTAAATTAGCCAATTAAAATTTTAGTCAATTCTTCCGCACTTATATATTATTACAATTTCCAACATTACTTTTGGCAGAATCTTTCCATTACTCAAAAATTTGTTGTGTGCAGCGCTACATACCTTCCAGCACACAACATTAAAATTGGATTTCAGGAATATCAAAGAAAAGTAAGAGGTGGATCCAGAGGTATTCCACCGTAACGATCATGACTTAAAAGAATTATGCCTTGACCCAAGAAGTGGGTGTGTAGATGAGCTGCGGATGCATACGTGTTTGCGGAACTATTATATAGTCAGCCCATAGTCAAAGCGAAAATTTAAAAATATTTGAGTCCGACAGTTAATATTTAATATTTCCTATTTAATATTAAGAGTAAATAAATGCAATCAATATTGTCGTAGTGATTCCAAAATTACAATTAAATACTTGTGCGTAATTTTTTTCCATCGACTGGTGCCGAAATTGAACTATGTATGTACTGACCTAAAATATCTTCGGTTTCAGGTGTTCAAACATTACTAGCAGAATATGCGCAGTTTATGCCCTAAACAAAGTAGAATCATGGAATCATAATTAGCGTGCACCAACTGCGTCAAGCGCTGTTACTTTACGTAATATTTGGTATTTTTTAGTCGATCAACGATCCTACTGACCAATGCGACTAGATCCCGACAGATCAACAAGTTTTACCGATCGGGCTTTCGGATCGCATAGATTTTGCCGATCCGATCCACATCGCTCTTGGATAAAGCCGCACTTACACACACGCAGTACAGTAGACTGTACGATTTCCCCAGGTTCGTTGATTATACCGGCACTTATTTGAGATGTCTATACAGTCGCAGAATCTACCGTTTTCGGATATTTAGTACCTGCATTAACAGTCTTTCCTAGCTATATAAAGACAAGAACTATCCTTTTATTAAACAAGATTTATTTATTTATACACATACAATACAGTGAGACATCCACACAGACACACACATACGCAGACAGACAATGAATCGGGACACACAAATCTCCTCTAGCAAACATGACCGTACATGATTGTAAAGTATATACAAAATGGCCCCTTTCACAGAACGCAGTTCAGTCAGTTATAGAAATATCAACATTCAAGCAGAGCTCTCAAACTACAAAAATATTGTCATGTGAATTATTTTTACAAGTGCAACAAACAAAGCTCAGCTCAGGAGAGAGCCTCCTTTTAATCTTTAAATTTCAATTTTCAGCATTTTTATACGTACCGAAACACGACGACTACTACAGAGGTCAGCCAACCACACTTTAAAAAGAAGCACAAAAAGGCTCAGCCGTGATAACTTCTTCTATGTTGCATGTATATAGTGATAGTCTATTCAAGAATTATATAAACTGTGGTAAGTGAAACCAACAAAACATTACGTGAGTACTTTTGATAGCGCACAGCGCTTATGAAAATGTGATCATTAGCAACTAACTATTCCACCAAATTTCACTCGAGAAGAGAAGTAAGTCGACAAGCGGTTCTCTTCACAGCATTGGGTAGGGGTAGCCCGATCAACATACGAAATGTTGTTCAACGAATAATGTTCAGTCCTTCATGCGGAGGGGGAGATAGGGTAAGAAATTTCGGCCAGCCCCAACCAAAGAATCATTCCTGGATTGACTTTAGTGCCCCCCATCGGCCCCATCTCCCTTTTTTTGGGCTTCCTCCACTCAGCTTGAGGTGCCCGGAAATTGCCAAATTTTAGGGATGTTTGGTCAAAATTT
Organism: Trissonchulus latispiculum; assembly: GCA_030248195.1. Lineage (NCBI taxonomy): Eukaryota > Metazoa > Nematoda > Enoplea > Enoplida > Ironidae > Trissonchulus > Trissonchulus latispiculum. Next base: position 9,962 of record JASAND010013947.1, read on the forward strand.
TTCGGCTTTTTTAGTCTAAAATCGTTTTTTTGGTACTAAGCACATTCCAGCTTAGTTACAGCAAGAGTTTATAATAGGAAGAGTAAGACACTCAGCCCTTCCTAATGCATTAAGCTAACGCTCGAAATATTAAAGGCCGAAATCTCGGTGGGATGGGCTTCTCACATCTCAGGGTGTAAACATACAATGCTGACATTTTTCAAAAACGGGCGTTTTCGACACTATAACTTGAGCTAGGAAAATCGTGCAGCAATGAATCTTATATCATTATGTTGCGTAGAACGAGATCTTCTTAGCGATATAAAAATTATATAGTTCGATTTAGGCAATCTCTTACAAAGCCAGCAATAAGGCATCACTTCCACGAAAATTCTGGGAATTTCATCATTTCTTCGAAATGCCTTACGTTGTTGCCGGATATGTGAGAGATTGCCTGAACCTAACTACAGATCTTTTATATCGTTAGAAAGATCTCGTTCTACGCAACATAATGATATAAAAAATTGCTGCACGATTTTCCTAGCTCAAGTTATAGTATTTACTTTGTCGAAAACGCCCGTTTTTGAAAAATGTCAGCGTTGTATGTTTACACACTGAGAAGCCCCCCACCATGAGATTTCGGTCTTCATATTTCGAGCACATTGCAAGCATAACACATTAGGACAAGCTGAGTGTCTTACTCTTTCTATTTTAAGCCCATTCTATTCCTCCACACTTTTGGTGTTTCCCTAACTAATGTGTGGGGGGGAGGACCAACCCACCTTTTCGCCTTAAACCCAGCATTCCAGGAGCATTTAAGTCTTCTGATTAGAGCAACTTTTTGCAATGTGATGAAAAGGAAGCGGCTTACTTCTCGTCATAAAGTAATTAAAAATGCAATTTGGCTGTTTAGCACACAGTTTATTTTAAAACAGAAAATCTGTCATCTCTGATTATGTTCCGCTTTCTAATCTGTACAAACATTTAGCGAATGTGTAACGGTCATGACAGAATATAATCAACTAAAGAACAGCTAAACAAACACAAATGGCAATGTAGTAATAAAATAGAGGGAGCAGAAATAACATAAACCATGCCAAAACCAATATGCACCATACGCTACAACAAAAAGCATTATAAGCATAAAGCACAGTGATGATAATTAAGCTTACAAAAAGCATGTATAGTGACTGACAACCAGAAGTTTCAGAATTTCATACGTATTCTCCACGAAAGTTCAATTGTAACAATTAATACGTATATAGCTTCTGCTTTACTTTAATTACTTTCGCACATACTAGTTAGTCTAACAAGAATGATGAGGAAAGTCTTAAAGAAACGAATAATGAGCGCTGCACACAACATACCACAAAACACATTTAGGTACTTACGTATACAAGCAGTAACAGAGAGTGATACAGCAGTAACAAAACAGTTGGTATATAATGTAAAAGCAGCAGTGGACCATCACATAGGCATAGCAACATCGAAAAAAGCTAACAAAACGGATAATGAGCGACTTAAACATTCTAATTACGATGGAATCTACCTTCACTACTACCCCCTCACCGCCAAGGAATTCAGTTTTCGCCAAAAGATTGCTATAAATATTTAAAGCCGTATCTCCTTGTAAAATTCAAAAAAGCAAGTCTTTCATTTCCACAGCAGATAGGCCCTACTCGAACCTAAAGATTTTATACAAAGTCAATACTTTTACTATTACCAAGTACAAAACCTGCACCCTGGGTTTACTTTAATGGAGGAGCCGGGGCGCCGCCCCCCACTCGACCCCACCCCCATTTTTTGGGCTTTCCCTCCACTCACTATAAAGTACCCAGAAAACGCCAAGTTATGATTTTTGGTCAAAGCTTTCAACAATTTTCCGGCTTAGCCGGAGGTTTTTGGTAAAAATCGTCTATTTTGGTGCTGAAACTCAATTTTTGAGCACTTTTTAGTATAGTTATAGCAGTATATGCAGAAAACAGGCTATTTTTACTGTATTTTTGGTATTTCTAGCCATTTTATTCCCCCTCCCCAATTTTTGACATCCCCACTCCCCCTCCCCCAATAGTGTGGGGGCTCCCCCCTCTCCCCACCCCCACTTTTTCGCCTAAAATAAACCCAGACACCTACTTGTTCCATTTAATCATGGATTCGGATGTGATTCAGCCATCGTACTCAGGACCTGAGCTCTCAGGCAAAGGTCACCACTTCTTAAAATTGGGTTGTTTTGGTTTTACGGGTAAAAAACCAAAAAAACGGTTTTTGGCAGCCCACCCACCTTAAAACTTCAACTCCAGCAAATGGCTGATTACGTTTCCAAGATTCAACCTACACGTAAACAATAAAATTTAGGCGCACAAGAAATTAGCAAAGCATTATAACCAAACAACATGTACAAGCAACGACAAAAATGCAAAACCTAACGACATAAGCAAAAAATAGAAATAGTATAATACAGGATTTCGACTACAAATATGTGCACATTTGACAACGATTAGGCCTTAACACGATAGCATCCGCAACAAACTATAATTATGATAACATACACGAACAACATGAACTTACGTATTAGCTAAGGGGACAATGTCAGCTCGAAGTTGACGACTAGCGGAGAAGTCAGGCTTTGGTACATCTACGTATGTATTTCTGACCCGAGGTCTGTTCACCAACCTGTTATATCTAAGAAAGTGCTGTGAAACCGAACAACCTTTGTCATCAATTTTGTTAAAGACTAACCGTCATGACAAAAACCAGCCTAAAATAGAGCATCAGTTTTATCAGTTGGTGGGTCACCCAAAAGTGGACGAAAAGCACCGATTTCAAGACAACGCTGGCGAACAATACAGACTACTATTGAGATAAACTAACATATCCAAGAAAAGCAAAGTTTGACTGAATTGAAGAGAATGGATACAGCAAAGAAGAGATTTTGTAGCCTGCATATGTTGAGCAGCAGCTTTCTTTGCACTTGAATGGAGGTGGTTCTAATCTGTACACCGCATTTTTCAGTAGACAAATTTCTCCAACATAACCTCAAACCGATAACACAACTGAACGGAAGCGTCA
>JASAND010013949.1:0-10203 GCA_030248195.1 Trissonchulus latispiculum
CTGTCGTTGGTTGCTTAACTCTATACGGGGAGTCACAGGAGCCATAAAGTTTTTCGTAAGTCGAAGAAAGTTGAAGAAATGATGATTTTAGATATAAATTAGTCCAGTCATTGGTATGCCAGTGCCACTTTGCAGAGTTGTGGAGAATACGGAGGCAAAGGTTTTGTAATGCTGGTGAAGAGCTTGGTTCCCTGTTGAATTGACGTATGGAATCGCAGTATATAATGCTGGTTGACTTTATTACAGCTATATTCTAGTTAGTTAGGGTAGTTTTACTAATTAATTACAATAATGTCACCAAAGAACTTTTCACGAGCATATAAGTATAAATTTTAACATATACATTTCACAAAAAAATTTGCTAACGCTTCCCGCAATCCCAGAACTATCCGCTGCAACCACAATTGGGGGGGGGGTTATACTACTAACGACAGTAGAAGTACAAAATTAGAAGTTTAGAGAATAAAAGCGGGCTGGGCCGGGCCAACCTCCATTGGTTAGCGGGCCGGGCCCAGACATTTTTAACTGCGGGCCGGGCCGAGAAATTTTTTACTGCGGGCCGGAGCGGGCCGAAACGGGCCGGATCAACTCTAGAAAATTCTGCAAAATCACTAACATTAGCCACATATTTACTTATTCTGGTTATTTAATAGCAAAATTTAACATTTCGTTGTATAGTTTAGCCTATCCATCTTGCATTGAAGCCTTTGAAATAACATTGTTAGTAAAATTTTGGAATTTTTCTTTTGGCGGACCGGGCCGGACCGAGAAAATCCGGCCCATGCTCATCTCTAGTGTTCCCTACAACCGGCATATGCAGATTCAAGTTTAAAATTTTTCAATAATTTAAAAATTTAACTTGGTAAGGGGAATTCAAAAAAGGAAACTAAGAAACAAAAATTTTTCTGAAAGCATTTGTAGGTTTTTATACATTAAAACCCTTTAAAACCATTTAGCTAGCCATATAATTTTAAAAATTAGCTCAAATTGGAAACGTTTCTTTACCTTTTCAATAATGATGGAATTGAAAGAAATAATTGCCACTGCAGCTTGTTACTGGCCATTTTGCGTCTGAGACCTGAGTGGTTGATGCTGTAAACTTTTAAAATCGACAGAAATGTTTCCACCTTGTTATACGTGCTTTTACTATGTGAACCGACTCATATAGAATGGCAGAGAAATGCACACCTAACTCTACTGATTTCTGGGAAATTACTATTAAAAGTAACTAATTAATTAGATCGCGAGGATTTTTCAGGCATCGTGGGTTTACCGTTGTGAAGTTTGACTCTACGAGAGTTAGTAAAATACTGTTGTCTACTTGATTATTAAGCTAGGATCCTAGATTACAAGTGAATACCGGTGGTGTGTGACATTGGAGAAATGTACGGTCCTGACCAACTTCAACTCAGCGAAACGGTTACAAAGACTTATTAGATAATTTCAAGCAAACTCAATGCGACAGCAAAATAGAAAAGCACAAACTCAAGTTAAACCAGTTCACAAAAATATTTAAGAACAAGCACCAAATTTCAACGCAAGTGACTAAAGATTCCCAACTCGTACCGGACAACATTACCCAATCGAATCACCCAACCAACTAACACGGGAATTCACGAAACTAATGAATCGTGAATATTAGCTAACTGACCTACGAATTTAGACAGAAGAACGAAGAAAACGCTGAGCGTTTGACAATATATCACTAAATTACTTAGGCTTAGCGTCTCGACCATAATTAATAACTTTCCTGCCTGTGCTAACTTCACATAATACCCCCTCTGTTTGGCCCCGGGCGGCCTCGGACGGGTTCACTCAGTTAGAACACTTGATAAAAAGGAATTACCCACAGGTACCTTAGGTACTAGTAAAGTGAAAACGTTTGGTGAAAAATTACGTAAAGATAAAAAGAAACGACAGCGGTGAACCTACACCATACCACAACTTTCCTGACATGCTAACTGGCCAACGGTAAAACTACACGAAACTCAATCGAGACATTTTCGGCAAGATACTGCGAAAAATTACCTACCTACTTCAACACCTACGTAAAAATTTTATGTTCCCGCCCGAGACCACCAAAGCACCAAAAGAGCGAGGTCTGCACCGACCGGAAACAACATCAAGAAAGCAGAACCCGCTATCATGAATATACCTGACAAGAAAGAATTATTATGCATTCAAACAGACAAGAAATAGAAGGAATCAAAAAATTGTACATGATTAGCAGCCAAAAAGTAGAATCAAATGTACGTACGTAACAATGCCACAAATACTAGATTAGTCAAAAGACACAACAAAACAAAACATATGCCATCATTAAGCTGCAAATTTTGACATGAAAGAAGTTAGATTAAAGAAGTAAAATTTTAAGAAAATCACAAAAAAGATATAAACAAAGTAACCGCATTAATGAAAAGAAAACAAAAAGTGATAGTGAAAAATCTACACCAACACCGACAGTACAACTGCTATACCGATGTAGCGGGCACTGTAAATAAATAGCACGGTAAATAAAATGTAGTCGAAACAAACCCAAATTTTGAAATTTAAACCCTACGGCTCCCTCCCCTCTAATCACAACCAATGTATTAGAACCAGAAAAACCAATCACCATTACAATGATCAAACAACAAAAAATCACACAACATTGGATGGGGGGGGGGAAGCGTCACGGGTGTGCCAGAGGAGAGGACACTTGCGGTATACTCCCCAGCACCGTAATCACTGCTGTTTCATTTTTAAGAGTCGTTCATACAAGCACCACTCGGCCAGGGTCTACGTCGCCACGCTTGCACCAGACATCGCAAGGTCTCCTGAGCCGTCACACCAATTCCAACCTAAAGCCGAACCGGAACCAAAGTTCGAGTGGGACCAGGGCCAAGCACAAGAGAAGGGCCATGCAAGCCGTGAGCTGCTTGCCCCGGCAAACCGCACGGCAGCGGGCGAATACCCAACCAAAACAGGCCCAAGAGCACCCACCAGTCAAGACCAGGGGGTCAAACCCAACCACTCCAAGAAGGCCAGACCAAAGATCCAAATAGCCCCAGACAGCCAACAGATGGAAAGAAAACGTTCACGGCACCAAGTGCCTCCAACAAGTCAAGCATACGCTAGGAAGGTAAAAAGACCACGCGGTGCGGCGACAGCCGCAAGAGTCAATATCCCGGGCCATCCGAACAGTAGTGAGACTGGCGCAAGCCCGGACCAGTAGACCGCCCGGCACCATCACCAAACCGGCAAGCATGGTGGCGAGAATGCCACTCCAGACCCAAGGTGCCGAAGCATACAACGGCAACCACACCCGAGCCATCAGACACGAATCCTGGGACAGCACACCCAGCACTAGGAAGGGCGATCGGCACCGGCATAGAAAACAGGATTAGCTAGAACACACAAAAGCAAAAATTAAGGCAATCAAATAAAGCACACAAGAATCATGATAAGAAAATGGCAGGAAATAAGCAAAATATAATGCTGACGACACATAATTACAGCAACACCTATGACTTCAGTAGCTCCAGAAGTAACGGGAATGCCGCAGCCCCGGTAGGCGGAGGAGACACCCCAAAAGCCTGTGCTTATCAAAGAGAATCTCAACGGCTAAAGTGAAACGGAATCAAAAAGGAATGTTACCACCTCTCCGATATGCGGAGACCGGAGTGGCCCGCAATTTAGCACTCCAAAAGACCCAACCAAATGTTAAAAGTTGTAAAAATAAAAAGAGAAAATCGGACCTGCTGTGTGGAATTTAGAAAAGACAACGAAAGTCGAAAGAACAAAGTTTACTGAAATGAGAACAAAATCCCAAAAGAATATAGTCAAGAAAAGCAAAACATAGAGATATCAAGGAAAAATGTTTATACGGATTAGAATCAAGGAGAAGAAAAAAATTTTAGAAGCATTTACTAAAGCGCAAAGAATCTAAATAAGTATAGAATTCAAACAACAGTCCAAAAATTGTATCCAAAGTAATCAAGAATTTACAGATTAGACAATCAAAAGCGTAAAAGGAAAGATTTTAACAAAAGAAAATCGTCTAAAAGAATCAAAGACTAAACGACGTACGTCAGAAAATCAAAGAGGCTAACCCACACAGCAGGTTAAAAGTTAAATGTAAAAGTAGTACCAGAAGACCCCCCACCCCCAGAGATAAAAACAGTGACTAAAGAAAAACCAGATAAGAAATAATTTCAAGCACCAATTTGATGATCAGGCCGCGAATTCTGCTGAGGCTGATTTTGTGCAGAAACCATCGTTGTTTGTCCAGTGCCATATGAATACTGCGAATCGGAAGAGACAGGGGCTCCCGCCCCACCCCCATTCGCCTCCTCCGACTGGATGTGGCCGGCCGGCCACCGGAGATGAAGGACTAGCTCGAGGGGCAGCAGGGGTCGAACCCCGTGCGATCCCTTTTGACTCCGGTGGCAGACCTAGTAAAGTTCGCCGATCTGCAACAAATTTGTCAGTCAACCGGTCCCCAAGTCCCCCTGGGCTTTCGTGTGTCGCTTCTGCTCGCTTGTGTTAAGTTGAAAAAAGCGACACATGAAAGCGCAGCCGGCTCGCCTGTTCTTTCGTGTGTCGCTAATCTTCCTATGTGCTAAGTTCAAAAAAGCGACACACGAAAGCAGCGCCCCAAGTCCTTTGTAATATTCTGAAATTTTTGCCAGACGTCTAGGTTGCCCCTCAGAGAGATCCCGAATTTCTGGATCCCGGACAACAGCTGCAGCCGCCGCAAAAATCTCCTCCTCAGACGGTAACACAGGCTGACCTGGAGGAACAGCCGAACCTCCTGTCGCCCCGCTGGAGACGTGTTTACAACACAAACTTGTTCTAGACCTACAGCCGAAACTGAATTTTCTCCCCGGACTTCGGGAGTGGGAGCCGGGGGGAGGGAGGTTGGGAGGAATTTTGGGGGTTCGCCACCCATTCTGCACCATCTGATCAGGAGAGGGAACTGGAGGACCAAAAGCCTGATTTAGCATCTGAGAATATGACGGACCAGGAATTTGATCCGTTTTCGAAGCAGAAGTTTGGGGCTGGGACTGACTCCCGCCTGGGCTCAATGGGTGGGGGGGTGGACCTCGCATACTGACCGAGACTTGCGCTTGACAAGATGGAACATTTTGATTACTTGAAGCATTCTCCCCCCCAAGTTTGCAGAGGGATCGTAGTAGGAATGTAAGGAATCCCCAAGTACGGTAAGGAGCCTCATCCCGAGTTCCAGGTGGAACCCCATCCTGAAGGGGGTCACGATATTCGCCAAGCTCACGAGGGTCCCCCTGATCTATTACTGGCGCTTATTCACAACACTCTGACGCAAAACTAAATCGTCTCGTTCGAGATTTTGTAAAAATTCGAAAAAACTTTGAATATCTTGAAGACGATCTTCCATATTTCGATAAAATTTTGAGTCAAGACCGTCACTCTCCTCCAACATCTACCACATGACACGGTCGCCACATGTGAAGTTTGACTCTACGAGAGTTAGTAAAATACTGTTTCTACTTGATTATTAATTTCGAATCCTTGATTACAAGTGAATACCGGTGGTGTGTGACATTGGAGAAATGTACGGTCCTGACGAACTTCAACTCAACGAAACGATTACAAAGATTTATTAAATAATTTCAAGCAAACTCAATGCGACAGCAAAATAGAAAAGCACAAGCTCAAGTTAAACCAGTTCACAAAAATATTTACGCTAAAGAACAAGCACCAAATTTCAACGCAACTGACTAAAGATTCCCAACTCGTACCGGACAACATTACAAAATCGAATCACCCAACCAACTAACACGCGGATTCACGAAACTAATGAATCGTGAATATTAGCTAACTGACCTACGAATTTAGACAGAAGAGCGAAGAAAACGCCGAGCATATGACAAAATATATGGGTCTTTCCCATTATCCCCCCCATAGCTTCGTGGAAGTACTGAAGATGCACACTTTGACCGATTGAGTTGAAATTTGGTGGAGGTAGGTTTTCGGACCTGCTGATTTCAAAAATGCAAAACTTTTAAAAATTTAAAAAAGTTTTAAAAATTTAAAAATTTTAGTTTGGTAAGGGGAGACCAAGAGGAACCGAAAATTTTTTTGCTGAAAAGATGTATATAGGGGTTTGCTGGGACGCTGATCACGAATCTGAAATCAGTTTTTCGATTCAGCTTTTGGTTAGCTTAATATAAGCTAAAGTTTCAAGCTTACGATGTAATGGGTATGTCACATTGTATCTCACCACAAGTGCAGAAGGTAACTGAGAAAGTTGAGAAATTTGTCTCGAAAGTTGGAAATTTGTCTCGAAATATGTCTCGAAAGTTCAACCAACTTTCCAGACATTTTGAAAAACTTTCTAGACATCTTGACAAACTTTCTAGACATTTTGACAAACTTTCTAGACATTTTGTCCAAATGTCTAGAAAGCTGGTGAAACTTTCGAGACAATGTTCTTAAACTTTCGAGACAACTTACAGGCATTCAAAACTTTCGAGACATTCAAAACTTTCTAGACATTGCAAACTTTCGAGACAATCCAAAACTGTCGAGACATTGCAAACTCTCGAGACATTGCAAACTTTGCTAACTGTGGTGACATAGCAAACTAACTGTCGAGGCACTTCGTTCGATGGATATACGAAACCTTTTCGAATCATATATGTCTACTTTAAAAATACATATTATATTTTGCTTACAGATTGTCATTCAGCGACAAACAGACATGCAATGCTTTGCTGCCAAGGATCCTGTATCATCAAGAAACTAGAACTCTGCATATCAATGTCACAGGACGTCAATGTGATGGCCCTTATTCAGAACCGTTGTACAGATTAAACATCTTGTTGACGTATTTAAAATATTCCTATCTACCTAAGATGGACCAGACAGCAGAGCTTTACTAACAATGAATATAACAAGCTAACATGTTTTAACATAATAAGTTCAGTCAGTGTCGCCTCTTCTCTGGGGCGTGGACAGGACAAAAAAAGCGGACAGCGCGTCTTCGAACAGCAGCCTTTGTCAAGATGGATTCATCCAAGCAGGCTATGTGGTACCTCATGGCGCGCCCACGCCATTGGACACCATTTGATGTTTCTTCATTGCGGCAGGTTAGACAAGTGGCGATGTTGTATTTTGAATGTGGGTCAAAGCAGGTCGAGCAGGACTTGCAACAAAGCGTCCCTTCACGTCGTTCCAAACGTTCCCACTCTCGGATGCGCACTAAAAAGGCAAACAGAATAGTATCAATACAGTACATACAGAATAGTATCCATACAGAACAAGTTTGGTTTAGCAGGAAACTCAGCGTACAATCTTATCCATGGAAAACGGTAACTTACAACAAGAGTACATAATAACTAAGAGTGTGACAAGCGCAGCACTCTTAGCTATCAAGCGCAGGACATCATCTGCACAATAACGGCCTACCCCCCCCCCCCCCCACAACTGAGTACCTGGTGACCCCCCCCCACAAAACAGACCCTAGTGGATTTCACTAGGGTCTGATTTGTGAGGGGGGGTCATTTCACTAGGGTCCATTTTGAGGGGGGGTCATTTCACTAGGGTCTGATTTTTGGGGGGGGTCAAATCCACTAGGGTCTGTTTTGTGGGGGGGGGGGCTGACTAGGGTCTGTTTTGTGGGGGGGGGGGGGGCCCCCGGTACAAAGTTGTGGGGGGGGGTTGGCCGTTATAGTGCAGATGATGTCCTGCGCTTGATAGTTAAGAGTGCTGCGCTTGTCACACTCTTAGTTATTATGTACTCTTGCTTACAATAATTATTTATATAGTTTATACATGTACATTCAATTGACATTAACATTTAACTTACACTGTTCCATTTGAGCTGCAATTGACAGACGCTCCAGCTCACGAACAGGGACCAACTGAGATGATAGCATGTCAGCCCTTAAGCAGATCTCGCCCAAAGTCCCAACGACAAAAGCCTTGGGCATGCGCATGGCATGAAGTTGCACCAGACAAGATTGGGTCTCAACTGCGGTTCGACCCGAACGATCACCAGGTATACCTAAAAAAAGAAACAGTCGAGCCAATAATAGAAGCCTAAAAACTTTAGGAAAAAGAGGGGGGTCACCTTTTCAGTTTGAGTCAGATTTAGGCTACCTAAACAGAAAAATGGCTATTTTGAAAACAAAAAATTTAGAAGATAATTGAAAAACCGTTTAAAGATGAAGATTTGAAACTTAAAATACCGCCTCAGCGTGTTCTACTGATCCTGTTGATACTGGAAATGAAGCTAGATCAAATCTTAAAAGTGTCTTGGACAATGCAGAAAAATAAAGCTTTCAGCTTAGGTTCCAAAAAGGGTACCCCTAGGCGAAGATGGCCAATTTTATGTCATTCATGAAGATTTAAAATTTAAAATACCGACTCAGCGTGTTCTACTGATCCTGTATTTACTAGAAATGAAGCTAGATCAAATCCTAAAATTGTCTTGGACAATACAGAAAAAGAACGCTTTCATCTTTAGGTTCCAAAAAGGGTACCAACAGGCGAAAATTGCCAATTTTAGGTCATTAATGAAGATTTAAAATTTAAAAAAATAATTGTATCGCGCTGTATATCCTGTGAAAACAGACAAGAAACTGCGAAAAACACCACGCCAAACGTAGTAGAATCACGCTGACAGTTCGTTATTTTGGGACATGGGACAAGGAAAAATAGTGGTTTTGACAAGGGTTCTTTAGCTGAAAATAACAAATAAGAAAAAAGGTACAGCCGCGCGCGCGCGTAAATGCACTTACCCTCAACTTCAGATTCCAGAACAGCGCTCCTAGAGCTGTTAAGTGAAACCACCGTGACCACTGACTGACCACCGGATTCCGGATGATGATCATCCACGTTGCTAATGGCCGCGGACTGAACTGGTGGATCTGCAACAGCATGGTCATTATGCATTGATAAGTCATATACGTGAAAACAGGCTTCAAACTTCATAAAACATCAGATTCAAAGCAAATAAAGGTGACACTATCTAGCAAAAGTCATCAGTTACTTTCTTTTAAGGCCAAAGTTTGGGTAAACTACGCATCTGCCAGTTACTGTCGATTGCAATATGAAATTGCAGTACGGGATTACTGCACTCATGGACAGACAGACCAGTCCAACTACGAACAGATCTTTCTAACGTATATAACAGCCATCTGCGGCTGCAGCATACAGCAATCAGGTTCCAGTGGCATCGCAAAGACCGTTAACCGTCAAGTTTGAAAAACTATAGGGTCAAGTTTACAGTACGAGTTAGACTTGGGGTTCCGAGACAGAAACATGGTTGTTGTGAAAGGGAAAAATTAGCCGAAAATCGAAAATAACGGAAACAGCACAAAGCTAGTAGTGAATGCACTTACCCTCAGATTCAGAGTCCAGACCATTGCTCCATGAGCTGCTAGCGGAAGTCACCGGGACCACAGACTGACCCCCGACCGCATCCGGATGAGGACCAGCCACGGCGCCACCACTGGTAGCTAAACGTGACGAACCTGCAACAGCATTATTAACCATTATCATTATCATTAGCATATCAACCACGTTTAAAATTTAGATTCGGCGTGTTCTACAGATGCTATTGATGCTAGAAATGAAGGGCAATCAAATCCTAAAATTATTTTGAATAAAAGAGAAAAAGCAAGCTTTTTGCTTTTTGCTCCAAAAAGGGAACCCCCAGGCGAAAAATGTCAATTTTTGGTCACTTAAGAATATTCAAAATTTAAAATTTAGATTCGTCGTGTTCTACAGATGCTGTAGATGCTAGAAATAAAGGGCAATCAAATCCTAAAATTATTTTGAATAAAAGAGAAAAAGCAAGCTTTTTGCTTTTTGTTCCAAAAAGGGAAACCCCAGGCAAAAATCGTGAATTTAGGGTCACTTAAGTTTATTTAAAATTTCAAATTTAGATTCGGCGTGTTCTACAGATGCTATTGATGCTAGAAATGAAGGGCAATCAAATCCTAAAATTATTTTGAATAAAAGAGAAAAAGCAAGCTTTTTGCTTTTTGCTCCAAAAAGGGAACCCCCAGGCGAAAATCGTCAATTTTTGGTCACTTAAGAATATTTAAAATTTAAAATTTAGATTCGGCGTGTTCTACTGATGCTATTGATGCTAGAAATAAAGGGCAATCGAATCGTAAAATTATTTTGAATAAAAGAGAAAAGCTTGCCAGCAATACGTAACTGAACGAAGTACAA
>JASAND010013950.1:0-23756 GCA_030248195.1 Trissonchulus latispiculum
AACTTCATTACAAATAGCTAAAACTACAATTTGTATTACTACTACTGTATTTGTTTCATTCGTGTTTGTTTTGCTTTAGAATTTAGATAAAATAGTTTAAAATAAACATATAGATAAATTATAATTTTCTCTCTCGGTTTAGTCGATAAATGTGTATAAGTCAGAGTAGTGTAGTCGTTAGAGCGATCGCTTTGCGCCGGTCCGGACACAGATCGAATTCTTCTGTGGTAGTATTTTAGTTTCACAACTGGCAATGGCAATAGAAATACTGCCAGAAGCCGCAAATGTTAAGAAGTTGAAACTAGTCAACTGTCAACGTCACCGTACAGTAGGACAATATGTTCTATGAAAAACAAACAAAACATTGAACACATATATTTCAAACACTACGGCGGTATTATTCCCCTTTTAAGGGGTAACTTGTTTACGCTAATACAATTGTGGGTGAGCGGGCGGGATGCAGGGTACCGGGAATTTATATTTCTTAAATTTAATAAAATAAGGTTTAATTTCTGATAATTTTTCTTTAGGAATCTGCCAACACGCGTAAATCTTAGTATATATTTCTGTCTAAATTATCATGCAGTTTAGTTTAGTTTAGTTTATTCGCCAACCAATGAACAAAGTTAGTACAAAACAAAAAGAGCAAATACAAGGTCAAGTCTAAAGGCCATAACATATAGAGATAAACGTCAAAAATAGTGTAGAATAGGCTGGCAGGAACAGGGTGGGCCGTTTATCCGACTACTAATCTCCGTCTCCTTAAAAATTGACTTAAACATACATTCTTCAGGTTCCTTTTAAATTCACACAGCGAGGAGGCACAAACTGTATCAGAATCGAGATAATTCCAAATTGGAACAATTCTATCACAAAAAAATTTTTCCTGATTTCTAGACGAGCACGGTGAACATACAATTTAAGGTGCTGGTATCGTTTTGTGCAGTGCTTTTGTGCGTATTTTTTGAAACGCCATAACTTTCGCAATTTTGTGAGTTGGAAAGAGCTTTATACATCATTTTAAAGCTTATAATCTGCAGATTCTCATGAGAGTACGAAACTAGTAAAAATTCGCAAAAAATAGCTAAAACTTTCTGACATACTGACATCTGACAGACCAAAAATTTTTGAACATCGATTTCTCAAAACTGTGGAATCGGCCAAAATTTTTTCTTGTGCTGTCATATAAAGGACATGTGGGCCGAGGGACATTTTTTTGGATTTGGCTCAGCAGGTCTTAACGTTCAAGAAAATCCATTAAATGTGCGGTGACACGAAATTTCGTAACTTTGCATTGAGTTTTCTCGCAACTGGAGATGTTTTAGCTCAAACCAAGAAAAATGTCCCTCCGCAATAGTGCGAATTCTCATTCTGCCAAAAATCACGCGAATCCATTGGGTAGTTTTTGAGAAATCGATGTTCAAAACAAAATAATCGCAGTTTTGCCAAAATGGTTTTTTGGCCAAATCTCTAGCTTAGAGCAACAAACTCCGGCTAATAGGCATTGATAAAATGTGCAATAAGACTGTGTATCGATAGAGTATAAATAAACCAAAATTATCCGTACGATTTGGCAGTAATTTTGAAAAAAACTGATTTTCTCGAAAACGGCCATTTTTGAACCCCAAAATTCGTTTTTTGCTTATACTGACTTAACCCCTAGAGATAGCTCAAAAGTTGTAAAAGCAAAAATGTTCATTTTTATGCCCTCTTTCCAGCCATACCAACCAATCTGGTGTCTCGACTATGTGCTGAGAGAATAATGGCAAAAACCAAAAATTTCTTATCTCTGCACCTAAAAATGCGGGACTGGTCCCAGAATGTTAAAGAGCACCGAAATAGTATATTTGGAAAGTTTCATCCACTTTCATAAAGAAGTAAAGCCTATAGGGTCAAATTTACACAAAGCGATACCAGCACCTTAAACGGATGACCTCGAGTAGCGTTATAGTAGTTAATTTGGATAAAGTCCGAAAGTTTTAGCTCCACTAAATTATTAACTATTTTGTGCACCATAATCAAATCTTTAATGATTCTTCGCTCTTCTAGAGATTGTAAATGTAACTTTTTGAGTCTTTGCAAGTATGTTAGATTCTTTAAGCCTGGCAGACGTTTAGTAAAGCGACGTTGTACACATTCAATATAATCTATATCTTGTAATTGATACGGCGACTATACTTCAGAACCATATTCCAGCTTAGGACGAATATAAATAAACAAGATACATTTTTAGCAAAAAGTCAATACACGAGTCTGAAATACATGAAAAAGTAAACCTATTTTTTGAGAAGCAGTTGCTGTTATATGCATTAAACGGGAAGTAAATGGGAAGTTGACCCTAGAAACTTGCTGTTTTACTTGCACCAGACCCGGTTGATCCTCGGTGCGCCGACGAGAAGCAGACTGGCCATTACATGTCTTCTGCTTGAGTAAAATCAGGACAATTTTTATTTTTTTACTATTATTCTGTTAGTCATGAATTCACACTAAATAACTTAAGATTAAGATAAAGTAAGATATAATTATTGATTCGGGCCGAATTTCAGTGAAAATCCGGCCCAAAAGGTTAAAGAGTTAATCGGCGAGTTTTAGTGAAAATCCGTCCCCAAGGTAAAAATTGTTATTTAGTTAGGGTTGGGTGTTAAAGATGCTCCGGCAGAGAGAGGATTTCTTTAACTTTATCCCCCCCCCCCCCAACAAAAGTTGCTCAACTTCACATGCTTATTGCAAGAGATCAACAGAACTTTAGAGTATGATATAAATGAGAAAGAAGAAGAAAGTCATGTACCACCGAAGGTCCGAAAAATTCGGACCTCCGGTGGGACTCGAACCCACGACTTTTTGCGCACTAGGCAAACGCTCTGCCGACTGAGCTACGGAGGCACAGTCTCATCAAGCTTTGTCGGAATTCGTGTACCAATGTACATGACTTTCACAACGTGAACCCACGTAAAGTAGAAACAAAGTGGAGGAAGAGCAAGCTCAAGGGCCATCGCACTTGTTCTACAGATATAAATGAGAAAGAAGAATGATATATACATCGTTGGAATGCTCGAGATTGCTCTATTTAATGATGTAAAGCAATTTGCTGTAGCTTGCTGCTATAAAAAGTTAAGCTTAAAAGACTATCATATATTGCAAAAAGCGGTAATTTTGATAGTTTGTTAAGCTTAACTTTTTATAACAGCAAGCTACACTAAACTGCTTTATACCATTAATTAGAGCACATCTCGAGCGTTCCAACGATGTACATATCATGCTCTAAGGTTCTGTTGATCTCTTGCAATAAGCCTTTGAAGTTGACCAACTTTTGTTGGGGGGGGGGAAACAAAGTTAAAGAGATTCTCGGCAGAAAATTTGCCGGACCCAATTGGCCTTGTTTTAATAATGGGCCTGGTTTTAGATAGTGTTTGAGGCCAACCCGGCCGGACGATCGCTGGCCGGCCCGGCCGAGCCCTTTGGCCGGCTGGATACCGGCCTGGAGTAGAGCTATTGACTGCTAGGATATTGAATTTCGGATTTTATATTAAAAATAGCATAGCATAGCATATAAAATTAGCATAGCTAGATTTGGAGTTAATTTTAAGCTTAGTTGCTCTAAATTGCAAATTTCTGGTTGTTAATTTGTATTCTGGCCGGCGGCCGGCCGGCGAGCAAAAGTCGTCGGCCGGCTTAGGTTCAGCTTATGCTGCTGTTACTGATCGACTGTTCAACAAACTGTGAAACACTGTGATTGAACGTTCAGAATTCCTTTGCTCACGATATACGGTACCCCCAAAGAAGTAGTATTTTAGTCATTAGTATTTTTGATGAAACGCCATCTTGAGAATTATCTCCTTTAGCGTCGTAGAGTCCAGAACTACCAACGAAAATATGTTACCAGTTTTGGGCATATGCAACTCAGTAATTTGACCGTCAAATAACTGAACATAATCTCAATCTCAAATAGAATTTTTTATTGTCGCAGTGAGATTGGATATTAAGCTAAAGCTTGAACTGGACGAAACAGATTCTAAGTAAAAATTAAGCATGCACATAAAACTACCTAACTTAATAGTGATCAGTTAGAGGTAATTAATTAATTAATTTTCTAAAACCACTATTTCAAAAGTATATTCGACCATTTTGAATCGGTTGACCCCCATTTCTGTCTAGTCTTATCTGAAATCTAATGAAGCAAAATGCCTTGCCCGTCTAGTGTCTTTCTTTGCTTTATTAGCACACAAATTTAGTATAATGTCAAAGGAGGGGCACGGTTAGAAAAACTCGAACGACTTATTTACCGAGCTATGAAATCGATTTTAGCATTTCATGTGTTGTCAGAAACAACTAAAGATTGTTTTATTATTAAACTTCAATTAAATTAGTCTGCTGCAAATTTAGGTGCCCCCCTGTCTTGGGTATTAATTGTCTAAATGTTGAAGAAGGGTATAGTCCAAGCCAGGGGTCAATTTAAAGGGTAGAAAGGGGTTATGCAGTACGTCTTACATTTGTGTTAATTTTCTGTTGGAAGACGTAACCTTTATACTAGACTCTCTCTGTGTACTATATTGGGACATGTCTTCATACTAAATAAAGGCTTTCTTTCCCTGTTTAGTCTCAGTGTTTCAAACGGGTCTGTTTTATTCGGGTTGTGTCATGTTTGCTACTCAGTGTAAGTTACATCTAAACTGTTTTACTGTTATATACTTGTATGTAAGTGACCATATTATGCAAAATAATTATGTGGGTAATTTTGAACCTTGGAAATGGGTTGACTGTTGAAAACATTTCCTGCATTTAGAAGACGAGCCGCTTTATCATTATCAAGAGTCTCAATTAGCCCCCACTCATAAAAGTTTTTTAAAACTTCCAAATGAGCAATGTGATGGATATGCATGTTTTTGACCATATCGCAAAATTAGACTTTTTTGATTCGCAAGGGGGACCAAGGGAAACAGAAATTTTATTGTCTTCCATTTTGCCGTAAAGTTGTATAACAGTACTAGATAAGTAGTTGTATCAATAGAGTCAAATCTAAGGAAAAGATTGTTTTCGAAGCTTCTGAAAGCTGATTCACCCCAAGCTGCAGATAATCGAAGTACCCAAGGAATACGTGTGCCAAAAAACGTATCTGCACTACTGCGCCAATTTTGCCTTTATTTACAAAAATAAACATTCTGAGAGATAAATCCAGTCAAATAGTATCATTTTACACAATAGTCACAGATTGATCTGATGAAAAATTGTAGCACAATTCACATAAATGGTTATTGTGAAAAATAGTCAAAGTGTAGTTACGTCTTTTTGGATTTGGACGGCTAGACTAGACATGTGCAGCAGGGGAACCTTGGGCCGCCGTAAAACCGGATTTTTCCGGGTTTTTTGCTAAAAAACCGGAAAAATCCGGATTCTGGGGGCTGACACCCACCTCAAGCACATGTATGAATTGGACCCTCCACAATAGGTGCCACTAAGCATGAAATGGTTCTGGATCTGCAATCAGATTGAAAATTCCCATTCTCAGCTAAACATAGTGTGTAACCTCCACCCAATAAGGAACACTTTCCGTTCTGGTGGGAGTACTGTTACGCAATTGAGAAAGTTCACTCTTTGGCTAACCGTCCAACTGAAAGCACTATTCTTTCAGCAAGTCCATCTCAAGCTATTGTTTGAACTACATCTCATTGCCAATGAAGTGCTTTAATTTTGTTTCAGGTGGGATTCCCGGCAGCGTCGGGAGTCTGTTTGAGAGCGGCGGATGCGGCTACATCCGACCGGATCCTTGTGCGGATGTGGTTGAGGCCATGCTCAGTCTCAGCGGATCCTCATCCGGTCAGCCCCCACAGTCCACCGGGAAGAAACTGGATCCACATCCTCAACTGATCGGGTCCCCAGTAGACCAGCAGCGACAGGAGTACGCCACGGGTGCGGGCCACATGCCGCTCACTCCGCCTGGTATAGACGAACTTAGTGATTATGCAAATTAGAAAGGGGAAGGATAATCAGAAATAAGGTCTGCTACTTCAAATACAGGACCAAAATTGTTCAGCATAAGGAAACCGCTACCTGCTTATATTAAACCGATTCTATTTTAATCTCTCGAGTTCAAAGAGTTTATGCAAATTGCTATTTCTATCCAGAATTGAGCTTTTAGTCTATTCCAGCTTCTTGCAACTTAACCTGAATCCGTTCGACCTGCCTGGTTTTAGTGGACCTCCCTCCTCACACATTAAACAAATAAAAAGTTATTTATTAATGATGGAACAAATGAATTAATACTAACTCGACAACATCGATCATCAGATTACACGACCGTTTCAGTCTGTTTAATTTCACACTAAAGAAGCCATAATTAGAATTGTAATGTGTCTAATTTTTAATCCATTTAATCCGAAGTGTTTAAACTAATGAAACACATCCTATAATGCTACAGTTTACTCGGTCAGTCACTTCTAAATTTGTTAACCTGGACCGATTTGACTTAATTCTGACCTTTAATTCTTGTTTCCATTAATTTTAGGCAGCCCGCCAGAGATGGAGCGAAAGCCAACCGGTCTCCAGATTCCGTCCAATTCCGTTTCCGTTTCGTCTTCTCCTTTCAAGAATGTCTGCCAGAGTCCGGAGAAGACGCCGACGGATTTGGAACCCTCCTTCAATCCGTTTATGTCATCCTTTCATCCCACCCAGTCCCAACTTCACCACCCCAACACTCCCATCCCGATCACGGGAATTGGTATGATAAATTCCTTATTCTAGAATCTATGTTGTAGCCATTTGTTATTCCAATCTTTAAATACTGTACTGATTTAGTTTTAAGCAAAAAATTTTATAGAAAACTATCAAATGTCAATCATGAAATAGGGTTCACAGTTAACGTGTGGTTATAAGTGATCAATGAAATCATGATTTAGGGAGAAATGTTGACTGTTCCTAGTGTTCGCCATGTGTACTCAAAGTTGGAAGTGGGTAGCGGGTACCCACGGGTACCCGCGGGTAATAGAAATTTTGCTACCCGCAGGCTACCTGCGCGGGTAGTTGCGGGTATCTCTTGTTGATACATTCACTAAAATTCTAACACTTTTCCGTAGTGTTCGGAAAAAATACTTCATGTTGGTGATATAAAAAATTCGCTAATTTTGGCTGGGTGCCCTTCTCCACGACTACTAATCTCAGCGCATATGAGCCCTTGATTAAACTTGTTCTATTTGGTTATATCCAGAAACGTAATGATAAGCTGTTGTGTTGCTATGTTGTGCTCCTACAGCATTGAACTGTATATTCATCGAGATCTCTACTCGCATTTCTTGCTTTCAGTAAGCAAACAAACTTAATTTCTCAGCACACAGATTGCTATAGGTGCCGTTTTTGTTATACTTTTTGTTATGCTATACGCAAAGCTTAAGGGGAGGGGTCCACCATGAAAAACTTTATGGTCACGGATTTTGCTCATTTTCACACAAAATTTTGTCACGTATGTCCTGCATATCGAGTTTAAATTTTGAGTAGTTTCGTTCAGTACTTAACGAGTAACCGGCTATTAATTGCATGCAATTTGAAAACAGGTGAAAACGGCGGTGCCGCGGCAAATAAAGGCACTTTACACCTGAACTTCCTTGAAAATGGAGCTTCACTCGGTTGTAGGTTTGATATCCGATGCAAACAAAGAACTTAGGGTAGCTTTTAATGGAAAAACTTTTCGTAATAACTTTATTTAGTGATTTTAGGGAGTAGCACCGGTGCTGGAAAGCCTTGACCAAGAAAATCATTTAACGCCCGATAACTTGAATTTGGTCCAAGAAGCAAAAATGTTCCCTACAATGAGTTCTTTCGATTGATATAAAATTTAACATATTTCGAAAAAACTGAAAATTCGCTATTTTTGAGATTATGGTTGTCAGACCCTCATATTTGACCCCAGTAACCAGCTGGTTGCACTAACCTACACCATTTGTGCCCAAACTTGACCTAAACTCATCAATAATGGTGCGCAAATAGATAGTCTACCATTTTATAGGTCTGTGTTGCCATAGCTCTATGCTATTTTCCAAAAAGCGGGAATTTCCGAAATATTGCTAAAAATTGAGATTTCTGCGCCAGAGAAATCTCGAAATCGGGCAGAGCTAACCAGGATCAATTGGTATCATTCGAAATGTCTTGTCATAAGCTGTGATTTGTAGGAAGTAGAATTTTTAATTAGGCCTTACAGCTTTCAGAATATTTCATCAAAGTTGCTGACCCCCAATTTCAACATTGCAAAACAGTCAAATTTGGCTGTTCGCAAACTTAAAAAATTAATTAAAATTTTTTGAAGGCCTAAACTAAAATTCTGTTTCCTACAAATCACCCTTCGAGATCGTATTTATGATATAAGATGGACGTTGAAGTGCTCCGTTTTGTCGTTGGCGAGATTTCTCTGGCGCACGGAAAAAATCACCACTTTTTCCGTTTCCTATGTTTAGCACATACTGCTATCAACTTTGAGGTGAAACTACTCGCTAACCGTAAGAGATCCGACCTTCATTTCAAAAACTCGTTAAAATATACCAAATGGACAACAAAATATGTGAAAATGAGCAAAATCGGAGATGGTCGAAAAATCGGCCAAAAATGCCTTTAATTTTATTGTAAGCAAATGTTCCTTTAGTGGCATTTAGTGGGATTACACAAGGTTACTCTGCAACTTATTAAAAATTGTTCGAAACTGGGAAAGCTTGCTCAAAAAATTTTGATGAGTATATAAGTAATAAGATGAGTAATATAATAACGAGCGATCTCTACCAATTAAAATTTAATTATGACATTTAAAATGCCAACTTTTGGCAAAAAATTGCCAAAAAAATTACAAAATTTTGGTCCCGGTTGGCATCGGGGCTGAACCACCGAGACTGACACGGAAACCAAGCTCAGGTGCATCCCTAATTAAACGTATCAGTTAGTTTAAATTTTTTAACTTTTCGAAAAAGTTTTGGTACTTTTTCTGCAAATTTCGGCAAGTTGGATTAATTACCATATTTCAGCAACACATCTCATTACACTGTTAGGTAAAGTAGTTTGGAAGCTTTAAATCAAAGTTTATTTTTTAATTATTGACATTTTTTAATAAATTTAACAATATAGTAATCCTATACCACTCGAAAAATTTTGCGGGTATCTTGCGGGTATCAATTGACTGCGGGCCGCGGGCCGCGGGGCGGGGCGGGGCGGGTACCAGCGTGCGGGTAGCGGGGCGGGGCGGGCCGCCAAAATGGTACCCGCTTCCAACTCTGTGTGTACTGTTAAAAGTGCTGTAATACCATGAGCTTCGATTCCCGGTGGGGGCCATCCAAAAACGAACAAACCATTCCGGTGTTTTTAAACAATTAGACACGAAATAACAAAAATTACGATTTAAACGCAAACGAAGATTCACCCAGCACGTGTGAATTTGACAACTTGGACATGAGGTGCGATTGCAACCAAAGACTTCCCGCTTCACACTCCGACAATTAGCCCTACCAACTGTGCCATTAGTAACATGCAGTAAATTGTTATTCAGTACTTTGTGTGCTACTCTTTTAGGCGGCGACTTTCGTCTGTCCCTGAGCGGAGGCGGAGATCCGTCAGCGTCCCCGCAGCGTCAGCGCACAGAGAAGCGCTCTATCCCGCCGGATCAGAAGGACGACAAATACTTCGAGCGTCGACGTCGGAACAACGCCGCCGCCAAGAAGTCACGTGACACCCGGAAACAGAGGGAGGACCAGGTGTCCCTAAGGGCAGCCATGCTCGAGCGGGAGAATGCCTACCTCAAGGCACAGCTGGATGCACTGAAAGAGGTCGGCAGAAAAATCAAAATATAAGTTTCTGTTACTGAAACTGGAAATGGATAAAACAAATGTAGAATCGTTTAAACTTGTGACACCATTTCTGAGGCCCCTTTTGGCGGAGCGAGTTAATCGCGCAGCGTGAAAAGATTTGAACAGTTCAGTCTAACTCGCCTACTGCGTAGTAAACGAATTAAGCATTTCCCGTTCTACTCTTTTAACTCTAAAAGGCCCTGAGACGTGATACATATATATCGATGTGCATGTTGAACGTGATTCAAACAGACCTTATGATTAAAGGGAGAAATCGGAGAAATTGCTGTAAATGGATTTTCTGCGCACAGCCTGCCATTATTAATTTCCAGTTTTTGATTGTTCTAGGAAGCGGAGCGTCTCCGTCAGAGTTGGACTCAGAAGCGGCAGATGCAGCGTCTCTTCACCAGTCTGGACGTCTCCGCCAATCCCCAACAGTCCTCCTAAATCACAACCTCAGAATCACGGATCAAGTTGAAACTAACTCTATTAAATCTGTTCACGAAAAGGATTCAACTCTTTGACTTCTTCAGAGAGTTAGCGGAAAATTCAAACTCTACTTGCATACCGTTAACGTATTCTATAGTGTATTATAATTAATGTTTTTATTGTAGTTGCTCTAGACTTGACAAGCTTTATTCCAACATTTTACGTGGTATTTAACTTTGCTCTTTTTTATTTTATGCTGTACTGCTAGTTATGTCCTGTATTCTAATTAATGTCTGCTGACAATTCCATTTATATAGTTTATGTTGACAGTTTTTGTCTGTAATTAAGGTTATGGTAGTGCTGTTTTAGTTCCTGGAACTAAAATTGAAATGAATTTGGATGAATGTAAAGGTTGGTTTTGATTTGGATTTAGGTATTTAGCTAGTTTTGCTAAAAAGGTTATAAAACTTGCTAGTTGATGAGTTAAACTTTTTCCTTTGAGTGCTTCATAGCTACCTATCCGACTGTCTGCAGAACTGTCTGGTGTAACTATCTGTAAAATGTATTTTTATTGTTTTTGTGTTTGTGCTTGTTAACAAGTTTGTATCTCAGGAAGTGTGTATTGTTTTATGCTATGTAGTATATAACTGTAGACATGAGTTTGTAGACAATGCTTTTCACTCTATTAGTATTCCTTCTATGACTGTTCGTATTTTGAACTTGTAAATAATCATAATAATAAGTCGTAATCCTTTATACTGCAATGCGCTCGAACATCAAGTTCGCCGATGCCGGCTGCATTTTCAGTGCCGTTCACAGGTTGAATATCAGGTTTTCTTGATTT
Source organism: Trissonchulus latispiculum (assembly GCA_030248195.1). NCBI lineage: Eukaryota > Metazoa > Nematoda > Enoplea > Enoplida > Ironidae > Trissonchulus > Trissonchulus latispiculum. The sequence continues at coordinate 11,089 of JASAND010013950.1, forward strand.
TTTAAGTTATCTTAAGGTATCTTTCATTAATTATGTGCCATAAATAGCAACGCTCAAACGTTTCTCGTATCGGATACGGCAAACCTGAATACTTGCATACACATGGAAGAAATCAGTGCTGTGTTGCGAGTTTGTATTGAAATGAGGAGATGAGCACAACGTCAATTCATTGGAATGATCGTAGAGTGATGGGATGGCGTAGTTGGAGTAGAACCTCAATTAGGCATTGTGGAACGCTCTATTCCTGAAGTAGAGTGCCAAGGAGACCTGTGTGAAGGCACAGGAAAACAATAGAGCCCAACAAAGGGACAACAATGCTCTCTTTCACAATTCTATCTGCTCTCTTATTGTTCATGTCCTGTCAAAGATGCTGGTTCCCTTTCGGATAGTTTTCTTTCGCTTTAGCTTTACTATTGGAAGTCCGCCCACACCTCGGTGTGCGATTCATAATTTGTCTCTACAGTTTGGTTTCGAATTCAAACTTCGGCTTCGTATCGCTGTGGCTCACTCGTTACAGTGTTGATATAATAAGCCGAAGGTTGTGGGTTCGATCCCCACTGAACTGGAACACAGAATTTTGGATGACGAAATCAGGTGCTGTGGTGGGATTTCTTTCCCGTTATTTTTCGCATTCTCTGACGGCGGCTAAAATTTTGTAAATCTTTGTGCCTAATTTTTTAAAGGGTTTTGTGTCTTGGAAGTCAAAAATAGGTTCCTACTAATCGTTAACTTTTTCACCTATAATCTATTTGAATGATAGCAACTATAGTGCCTATTTTGTATATACCTGAACTCATAGCAAGAATCTAGATTTTTGTAAATTTTTTTGAAATTTTTGGATTCGCCCCCCCAATTGCATGGTGCAGGCCTCGTTACTGGAGGAAAGGTGGCCCGCCCGGCAACGCGACGACATCACCGCCCCGGCCCAGGCCCCTAGCCCCCTTTTCTAAATCAAGTATTCAAAACTTTACCACTGTATTTATCTTAAGTTCGTTTTCCAGATAATTTCTCTATGCCTTCGTTCGTTTATTAGAGTATGTATTTCTCAAGTTTTATCCGCAAACAATTCTACTTTTTCTGGAGAAGTCCTACACTCTTAGAAATGTTCCAGTAGAAAATACAGGAATCACTTTTGTATAGATGATAAATACAAAAGCTTTTGTAGAAATTACAGGTTAACTCTTGTCATTTCTACAGGACATCGTTGGTAGTTTGGATTACAAGTTAGTATTCAATACAAATGAAACCTGTAGTTATCACTGGTTTACAGGTTTACTCTACAGGAAAGTACTCGATACGCTGACATCGCAAACTCAGTATATAACGGCGACAGTGATCAAAATTTTTGAAGACTGAAATTTTTGAATTTCCTCAAATTTTCAGTCTTCCAACACACCGTGGGTGAATGTTTTGTAACGGCCGCTCCCTGCCGAAAATATTTTGGGAGCGCCCCCCCCCCCCCATTTTGAAATACCCGGTCGCTCCAGAAAATTTACAGGTTTGTCTTATAAAAACTACAGGTTTGGTATATCTGATTCGGCCGGCATTATCAAAAAAGTCGAACAAAACTACAGGTTTCTTTAGTATTTTCAACAGGAAACTCTTGTAATAAAAACTACAGGTTTCCTTAGTATTTTCTACAGGAAACTCCTGTAGTTTTTACTATTCGAGGGGCCTTTAAAAATACAAAGCTTACTTTTGTGGGAAATACAGGAAGCTCCGCTAGTGACTGACCGGACAGGAGCACTTTTGTAGAAAACTACAATACTTCCTGTAATTTCTACAGGAGTCTTTTTAAGAGTGTACTTTTTGCTATCTTTTGCAAAATATTCTAACATTTTTACTACTTTTTTGACTGTGAGCAGTATGAGACCTGTTTTGGTTTAAGCATCCACTTGCGCAAGCATCGCTTAATTTCAAAGCACATCTGAGCTGAGTAAGCTCTCTCGGAACCTGGGTTAGCTGAACAATGCGGTAAAGTTTGAAAACCGACAGTCCATGAATTAATTCCATGTATTACAGAAAATCTAATATATAATAGAATTCTTGAGAAACGTTTAGGTTTTTGAACCAATATGAGCACATGGTACATCAAGTAGATCACAATTTTAATCCGACTTACAATCCGGACGCTATATATTTTCTAATTAACTGTTGGACCAGGGAACTATTTCATGACTTGGCCTAGTGTATCGTGCGTTGAATGCTTTCAATTGTGAGCAATTGCGGATGGTGCGACTTTAACTTTGAACTTTGAGTTTAAAATGGAGAAACCACGAAGTTTAGATAATACATTCCAATAAATTATTTCAAGGTGGTGGTATCCTTTCCCGTTGTTGTTGTTGTTTGCTGCATTAGACATCACAATGTGATGATCATCACCCGAAGGTGCAAAGTGTTAGCCAGGAAACTGGCCCCGTAAGGTTGGTCAAAAACAACTCAACCAAGTTGCCAGAAGGAGTCTCGAAGCCTGGTCGACGTCACGACGGATGACGTCTCCTCCTTTTTAAAAAGAACATGCTCCGTCGGCCTCGGCGTTGCCATATCTGGCGGCTAGCCCGAGGAGCAGCACACAGCACAAGTCTTTGATGCAAAAAACTAACGGCAAGACAGCCTTTGCACCAAAGTGAGACGACCTCAAAGTGTGCTGTTCAATGATATGGCCTAATACGGGTGGAAGCACAGCGATTGAGTTCGCACTGTTTCGGGTAACAACTTTCGCGAAAAATCGTATTCAATTCAAAGAGCTCATGACACTTTATAACTTTGCTTTGGACCAATTTCTCTATCCTTAGCATTCCGAGAGATAAACTAGATTAAAAAGTTTTGGGGTCAAAAACATGCGGATTTCCAAATCTCAAGATTTTTGTCAATCGCCGTAACATATAACAACAAAAATCGTGAAATTTCGTAAATATTCACTTTTTGGTAATTCCTCGGAATGTTAGCTATAACTTCTGGCGAAATCAAGAAAAGTGATCTTTGACAAGACTCAGCGCGTCACTATGGAATAGAGCAGAGTTTGATCAATTTGCACAGGTTTCTGAAATCCTTGGTTAAAATTGGTTCATGATCTCCTTTGCATACATCACTGTAGAAAGTAGCCATACATCGATTGGCTACTTCACGAGAATGTCCGCATTTTAAGCTTTATATCATTTGCTATATAAATCTTTAAATTGAGCAAGTTATGACGTTTTCAAAGTGTCCGCGGTAAAATGTACCACCACCGTAAAGGAAGCTACTAAACAGTGGAGTCATTAGAGAAAAACTGGTGAATTCTTGGTTGAAGCTAAATTAACAGTCTAATCACAAAATAGAAATAGTTCTATTAATTAGAAATATTTCAGAAATAACCAGCTTATAAACAACTCGTGTACTGTGTAATTGTTATTCACACTTCAGAGTGAAGAAAACCTTTAGCTGTGTAACCTATGTAATTATTTGCCCATTCCACGAAAAACGTTTCCGTGTAATTACGCAACTTATATGTCATTCGGTTAAGCTTCTATTGAACAGTAAACAGAAAAATATTGCTTGCTTAATTATGACGTAAGGTGGAAACACACAGGAGGAGCAGGTGTACGTATCAGGACAGCGCATAGGATGGTTTGTAGCACGTCCCTCGGAAATGTGCTCCAATCCTAATATTCGAGATTTTTTGCGCAGCATAAATTACTTACTGTTTTACCACATTTTGTTCAGCTTTGGAAGTCTTCCATGCTGTCAAACAATTGTGAAATAGGAAACCAAGCTTGCAAAATTTTATTTCATTACACATTGGCATGAGAAGAATTTTCGTTGTAGTTGAGGCTTTATCCGGAACTGTGGAGTGCTCTATTCTTGGGACATAGCGTCAAGGAAACGTGTGCGTCTCTGTCCAGGAAATAGTGAAACAAAAGAAGCCAGGAAGAAGGCTAACAACAATGCTTTCTTTCACAGTTCTCGAGGAGGCAGAATGAAGGGTTTTTGTTTGGAAACTGTTATGTCCTGTTTAAGATGGTCGCTTCCTTCGGATATTTTCTGGTTTTATCTAACAATATAGCCATCGCCATACAACACAATGAGGCTCGATTTTGGTGTGACTACTAAGGAAAAATTCTAAAGCTTAAGCTAAAAATTTTAATTGTCTACCCCAAAATTAGTAAAACTTACAAATTTTCAAGATATTTCCAGAAAACCCAACCCGTGCTCAGATTCAGCTAAACTTGACTTGACTAAGAAAAGTGAAAGTCGCCGTGTGTATGTGTCAAATGTAGTGGAAGTTTTTGACTTCGCAATTCGATTTTGTTCGGCTGTAAGGGGGCCAAAGAGAACAAAATTATTTTATCCTCGCTTTAGCTGGTAAATTGCATCTGTCTGTTTTCAGAGTTTGAACACGAATCTTAATGCCGTTTTTCGATTCAACGTTTCGTTAGGCCAGTGCTTTGCTTACGTGTCTTCAGGAAGCTTGAAAAATACAGGAAAACTACAGAATAGTTCAAGTAAATCACCATAATTCGTAGTAGTTCACGTTTTTGGGTTTTTTCGGGCTATTTTCCTCTAAGACAATTTAGTTCAAATGTCAGGTATTCTGCGAAGTTCTACTTCTATCTGATGTCATTAATTAGCCAGACTTTCACGGCATTTTATTCAGTTCAGATTATTAAAAAATGATTTCACCATTCAAGACTTTTTCCAGTATAATCTAAAGATTTATTAACAGTAAATCAAATTCATATGAAGGATACTTAGAAATATCATTCTATTAATGGACATGACTAATCAAAAGTTATTAATTGCAACCAATTGCTGACCTGCTGCTTTCAAACTTTTGACTGAAACAAATCATTGCAACCCAACGAATTTATTTCAAGGTCGGCTAGCGGAGCCGAATTGACCCACTTTTAAATTCCTTCCTAGTATGGGAGCCAAGCAGTCTCATCTCTAGCTGAACTCTTCCGGCTCGGCCTCATCTCTTCCAGCAGCAGTAGACCTGCGCTGAGCGATTATCTATTGATTTCATTCAATTGTGAACCTTACTTGTGAACAAATGCGTTGCGTTCAGTATGCGGAATTTCTAGCTTAATGCTGCTATTTTTGTTTTTCTCTCAGGAAAGGACTGCTGCAAGATTAGTTAACATGACCATAAGTTGTACCGCTACAGAAACTTGCATATAATTTTAGTTAGCAACAACTTTGAATTCCTTCTGTTAATAACTCAAAATGCCATACTGCCATAATCTATTTATTCCTTTGGTATGTAGTTAGAAGCTGCCCTACAATTATTGTACTTTGAGTGATGAGCGTATCGATTCTGTCTGTCTTCTTTGTTATCTGTTCATGTAAGTTTGTACAAACCAGATTACTGATATATGCAAGTTGAAGCTTTGACTGAAAAATGAATAGAAAAGCTAACAGCGCTAAGACCATTGATGTAATAAGCTGCGGGACGTCGCCCCGACAATCCAGTCGTTTCGAGCAGAAACCAGCTTTTACCTAAACCTTGAGTATACATACATGTGGTTGCATGGTTTTGACACCCTCCCACCTCCCACAACCCCGCAATAAGATCGCTCACCGTTTCCACCAAATTTCCCGACCGTGTGGACCAAACTTGGGCAATGACCAATCCATAATTCTCCCCAGTAAACTAGTAACTAACCTGACCTTATCGACAGCCAGTAAAAGTGAATCAAAAGCTTGGCCCCAGCAGGAACTTCAGAGTTTCGAAATTCAAAATCAACGCGAGTAGTTCACATCGGTCTTAGTGGTTTTTGAATTCTCTACATACTGTCGGCATTTCAATATATGCCGTGGTTCCACCACAACGTTGAGCCCAACAGTGGATTTTGCGAAATCTTATTCCGATATGTACACGTAAGGGGGCAAAGAAAAGCACACAGAATTTATCAGTTTCATTCTTGCAATGTAATATTTATTTTTTAATGTACAATGTGCTGCTTATTTTAGATGTAGTCCTCAACACTGATGCATTTGCAAAGTATCCGGATGGGTACTACTACGGATGGGCTGATTTCCTTCAGACCTGTACCAGCCTTTGCGATTCCTACCAGATGACCTGCTACAATGACCAGGACCAGCCCTGGACTGATACACAGTTCATTGAAAATACTGCAAGTGACCAAGCTTTCGTTGAGGGCCACAGCTGCGCTGCTATCATCTATGATCCCAGATGTGATCTGACTACATATCAGTACGATACCTTCGAGTGCTACATTGCGACTTGTGCAGATCTGATAACTGACTTATGCCGCAATTCCGGACAATACACCCGATACTTCTGCAAATGTTCAGGCGGTAATGACACCACGAGCACGTATTGCCTTTTTAGCTGATATAACCAAGAGTGCATAATTGCACTATATATAAGAAGAAGAGTAAGCTACTAGAGGGCTCCTCTTCTTGGCATTGCGTAACGGTGCTCCGACCACAATACGCGAATGTTCCCCCGTTTGGTGGGGGGGGGGGTAGCTCTCTTCGACAAAGCATACCCCCCTCCGTTGGGGGGGGGGGGGTAGCAGAAACGCGGTCCCCGTTGGGTGGGGGGGGGTAGCCAGCAGCCAATCAGATTGCAGAGACCCCCTCCCCGTTTGGTGGGGGGTATAGCAGAGGATTACGATAGTTTTTGTTCTATTTGAAAAAGGGTCCCCGTTTGGTGGGGGGGTATGCAAAAGCGGTCCCCGTTTGGTGGGGGGGTATGCGAAAGGGGTCCCCGTTTGGTGGGGGGGTATGCGAAAGGGGTCCCCGTTTGGGGGGGGTCGCCAACAGCCAATCAGATTCAGCCAATTTCAGCCTGGCTTGGCGACCCCCCCCAAACGGGCACCCCCTTCTGCCGACCCCCCCCCCCCCAAACGGGGACCCCTTTTGCATACCCCCCCACCAAGCGGGGACCCCTTTTGCATACCCCCCCACCAAACGGGGAGGGGGTATGCTTGTCGACCCCCCCCCACCAAACGGGGGAACATTCGCGTATTCTGGTCGGAGCACCGTTACGCAATGCCAAGAAGAGAAGCCCTCTAGTGGCTTACTCTTCTTCTAATATATAGTGCAATTATGCACTCTTGATATAACGGAGCTTGAAGGTCTGCTGAATTAATGAGTTTTATTGGAGTATGTAAAAGATAATGTCGTTTAACCCTTATTTCGCCACAAGAATAGAAGTTGTTGTGAAGTTTTTCGACAAAGAGAACGATTTCAAAATTTTTTATAACACTGCAATGAAATACTGTAATAAATGGGACTAGTTTTGTCTACAGTTGACGACAGTAAATCGCTCTTCTGGTATTTCGATTGCGTACATAGCATGGTAATGAACACGTTAAAGAACGCGTTCTGCCATTGAAGGGCTACGGACAGCGTTACTCCAATCTCTTCCTTCTTTTCTAGATCACAAATTTCAGTATGCGCAGATTGATCTAAATAAAGGACATAAAATTATTTTCCAAAAGTTTAGCATTGGGCTATATAGCTTAAGGGCGGCCTACTCAAATCGACTTGCCCCGAACGTTGTCCGATTGGTCTACCTTTTGGCACAGATATAGAACATGGGCGTGGTCAAAAAATATCGGGTACTAAGATCTTAGCTGCCCTCCAGCCGTGTGTAGCCGTCGCGTTTCTGTGGCCGACCTCCCCATTTTTTACAACTACCAACGTAATTGTTTGAAAATTTCTGCTGGCTGCTATGCCCTAGTTTTACGGTTGCAATTTGGCATCATGATTAGGCAAATATGCCTCCATCTGCAGAAAAATACTAGTTGGCTGTATCTTACCTGCATCTGAGGTAATTGATATTCAAAATTAAAGTTTCGCCAAAAATTTCAAAAGTCTTGGATAACTTGTAATTTGGCATGTACAGAGGCCCTATAGGTGTACTCATTTGTGCCAAATGGTAGAAAATTCTGCCGTCTGAAAAATGTTTTATGCCAACATGAATCTTCAAAAATTGCCAAAATTGCTATAGTAGTATAGTGTGCACATTTCGCACCCCACTCCGGGAGGGAATGACCTTGAGAGTTTAATGTCCCTTGAGGTTTTCGTTTGAAACTTCTCTTGCAAGCCCATCTGTTCTCCCTAGGGTTTTGAGTTCGAAATTTTATCTTCACATTTCTAAGAAAACCGTCTGCCGTCCCGGCATAATTTTTTATTCAACTACTCGACTTTATTTAACCTAAGCAAGAACTTGGACATCCAGGTTTTCCTTTGTTCGTCACTGAAGACTCACATGAGGTAAGTACATATTTTCATTGTTTAAACTTAGTTTCGATCTATATTTTGTTCATTTTTTTGTTCAATTTTTTTGTTCAAATCATGTTCATTTTATTCAACTCCACTAAATTGCCGACTATTTTACTTGATTTTTGATGAATTTGTACTATCTAAGGTCTTTGTTTATTTTCCACCACAATTATGGCATACTGTAGTAAACAATAACAAAGAAAGAAAAAACAATGAACGATCTGCCTATCAAATAATGTTAGTACAACAGGACCGAAAGCACAGTTCAAAACAAATCCAAACGAAACATCGCATTTGGCAAAGCAACAATGAACAAAAAGGCAAAGCATAAACCACATATATTCCGTTTGACTATTAATTTGAAGTATTTTTAATGTTTGAAATCTTCTTAGATCTTTAATGTTCTCATAAATTGTGAGCTGAAAATAGAGAAAAAGCAGATTAACAAACACTTATAAGGTCTAAATTGATACAAATTACTAGACCTAGAACAAGAAAACCAGAAAGGAAAATCAGATCAGCCAAAACAACACTTCTATGAACCTAATAAAAATTAATTTCCAGCGGGGATTCGAACCACCTATCCTTTTCACAAAACTTTGCGCCTCCTTTCCTCGTGTTGACAATTTTTCCAGTCCAGTTTTTGGCTTCTGCTTATTACGTTTTCCTTTTATTTGTCATGTTGGCTTCCTTGATTTCCTTTTCTAAAACAGAAATTACACATGCAAACGGTTATAGCAACAATTCAACAGTAGCGTAACTACCACAACTTCAAGAGCAAATGTACAACAACTAAGCTTTTTAGAATTACCAAAGTACTGGTTTCTTAAATTTTACTTATTGATCTCATCCACCATTTGATAACTCCCTTTTTGTCGTTTATGAAGAATACGAAAGTTCCAGTTTGCTTTAAGCCTTCAAGATTACCAGTTCTGGAGCCTCTGAATAAATCTTTACACAAACCATGGAACGATATTATGTAAATGAGTTTTATGAAGAAATATTCTGACAATTTGTCAATTTCAAACCGATCTTACAGATTATCATTTGATTGGGAAAACAGTGTAAATGAATCATTTTCGCTCGAACATAAGGAAATTTCTTTCGAAATTGTGCATTTTCTTTGAAATAAAAATGTTAAAATTTAAAGTTCTATATTTGCTGTCTTCCTGCCGGTTTTCATTTAAATTCTGAAACACAAACAAAACTTAATACAGCCAGCAATCACCACTTCAGACACTTTAAACATAAAATTCAAGTAGTTAAATTATATACAATAGTTGATTACGTCGAATCCCAAACTGTCAAATTACCGCACTGACAAAGCAATATTGGAGAGAATTTGATTTATTTCCAAAAATGTTTAATTCTTTTCAACTTCGTTTGTTTTGAACAAGGATTGGACAAAAATTTTGCACTCCCGTGGGACTCGAACCCACGATCTTCTGCTTATGAAGAGGGCGCGCTTGACAACTGCGCCAAGGAGGCTTGAAATCAAGATCCGCTAAAGCCTCCCATTTTCCATCTTTCTTTCATTCGGTCTGTTACCGCCTTCCAACGTGCTGGATGGAAACCCCCGTCTACATCGATTTTATGTCTGCTCTCTATAGCCGTAATTGCCTGCAATACACTTTTTTGTAGCGAAGGAGGACCTTTATGTTAAAAGGATGTGTCTAACAGTTCAGTTTCACAAAAAGTTAACTGCTATGTATAGGTTGTGGCTGTTGGCGAAAATTTTTGTTTTTTCGCCAACAGTCACATAGTTTTATTAGTTTTGCTGCACTGATGCCGCCCATGTTTGGGCGGCAAATTTCTGCAAATAATTGCTATGACTTATGTGATTGCCTTTTGGGCGCAAATTTATTGCGCCCAATTTTGCCTATTAACCTCAGGATTTGCTGGCTATTTCTGCCAATTTTAGCAGCTTGCCTCGCTGCCCGATTTTGTGTGAATTTCATGGATTTTGTGTGAATTTCATTAGAATGCCAGCTGCCTGGCTCGCAGCATTAACCGAATCTGGCCCGTTTTGGAAATCGCAGCCTGGGCCGCTGCGCAGCATATATGCAGTATCGCGACTTAGTCGCAAGATTTGCTGCCAATTTTAAAAGTTTCCATTAAAATTACGTTTCTTAAAGGCCGCTTTAAATTTACATTAATTAATTAGGGAAATATTTTGAGAAATAGGTTAGGGGGAGGGACCTTCCTGGGGGGCCCCGGGGTGCTTAAAACTTTCTGAAAAATTACAAATATTGTATTTGCTTCTGAATTTTTTGTCGAATTTTCTCCAAAATGGCTCGTGTATCCTAAAACATACAAAAACTACATAAAGTTATACAAAGTATACAAGAACGATACAAAATAATTAGCAATTAACACCTTGAAGTACAGGATCAAAACTCATTTTTCATTAAAATTTTATATTTAAATTTGAATTTTAAAGATCTCTGTAATGCCGAATTTAGAGGCAAAATTACCAACGTGTTGAAATGAACTGATGATGACTGAAAGTTCTTCAAAAAATTGCCGATCGATTTCTGAAAATATACACAAAATTACAAATTAAGCACAAAATTACAAAGAACACAAGCTAAACTCCAAAATCGTTTCTCAAAATCAAAGCACCGTCTTCATAATTGTACAGACCGAATTCCCCAACTAGGTACTTAAAAATATTCATTTCATCGATCAAAACCCACGCATTTACTCCAATTCGACCCAAAGATTTTTGAAAAATATCCCAAGGATCCTTCAAATTCTTAGTTTTTAGAAAAATATCTCTCGTAAACCAGATAGCCGATTGGGCTTCCTGGATGGCCAAGTTGGCGTTTAGGTTTAACTTTTTGTTTTTTCGGGCCACGAAACCAAAAATCTTTTCTTGCATAATTAAATCCCGATAAACCAGTTGACTCCGACCTCCCACGTGACCCTCCTCAGGGGTGGCCGTAGCCTTCAACAATCTACAGACCCTTGACCAAAAATTGGTCACTCTTGGGCACAAAACAAACACATGGATTACATCCTCCACTGACTCCACGTTGTTCAAAAGGCAGAAATCACAAAACTTATTATTTCTACTATCAATTTGATTTTTCCTTTTATTCGTCATCAAAACATTATGAACAAGTTTTAGATGAATGTCCAATGCTATGCTCTGGACAAATTTCGTTTTCATTGCAGACCAAATGTATTCCCAATCATTGGGATTAATTAATGGAAATTTTTCGAGCCATTTTTGCTCTATAGTTTCTCGCTTTTTGGAAAACTTTTTACAAACTAAATTTTCATAAATTGGCTTCAATTTTGCATCCTGGAAACTGTAAGCTTTACCTCCAAAGCTTACAGTATCCGGTGCAAACCTCAGCTCCAATTGAATTTCAGCCTGTCGCAATTCTTTATAAAATTTCGGAGCTTGAGTTCGATTGGCAGCAGCCTGGGATTTGCCCTTGACCATTTCATAGAAATGGTCAAAGGTCAAATGCCAAGCCTGATTTCTGCCCAATCGTCTTCGAATTAGGATTGACAGTCTTTGCGCTAAAATCTTTAACTCAATTTTTGGAAGTCCAATTCCCCCCTTCGTTTTTGGCAAAACAGCACAGTCTGTACTAATCAAATTTTGGGGAATTGGATGCCAAATATATTTCGCGATTAATTCCATAATTCTGTTAATTTTTCCAATTTCTGGTGATACGAACCAGGTCGTATACCAGAGAGTGGACAGAAAATAGGTCATCAGTCCAGTAACTCTTCCATAGGCTGAGATTCGATCCGGAGGTGTACTTTTCTGCAAATTTTCAATAACCTTATTAAAAGTTTCTTCGGTTTTTGGATTTTTGAGTCCTTCTGAACTCAAAAAGACCCCAAAAACCTTAACCACCTTTGAAACAAATTTCTTGTATTCTGGAGGCACATTTGCCTCCAAAACTCTGTTTGCAAGTAGAATTGAGGTTTTCTCTACTTTTAGCTTACCACCAGAAACTTGTTCGAAATTCTCATAAATTTTGAAAACTTCTCGCACGGAATTGAAATCTCTCAGTGTGAAATTTGTATCATCTGCGTATGCAAAAACTTTTGCCTCTCGTCCCAAAACAGAAATTCCTCGAACCAAATTAGTTTTTCGTATAAAGTTTAGGAAAGTTTCGTTACATAAAACATAGAGTAGAGGAGACAAAGGACAACCTTGCCGGATCCCTCTGCTCAATTTGAAGGGTATAGAGATATACCCATTAACTAAAAGCGAACTTTCAACCAAATTTTCTTTGTAAATTAGATTGATCCAAGCTCTGAAATTTGGCCCGAACCCAAACTTTTCTAATATCATTCGTAGAAAATCCCACTCTACCAAGTCGAAAGCTGACATTTGATCAACCGATAGAAAGATGCATGACTTTTCTTTGAATTTTGCGTAATCCAAAACACCTAAAATGCTCAAA
>JASAND010013951.1:0-19636 GCA_030248195.1 Trissonchulus latispiculum
GTTTGGCTGTATTGTTATTTTCAGTCTTCGGCCATTATACAAAACAAGACATCTGAAAATTTTAATGCATTTAACTATATGATGATTACAGGTTTTTCAAAGTTTCAGCTGTGCTTTTTTAGTGCTTTTTAAGAAAATGTGTTTTGTAAAACCCTGTTTTTCCTAAAATACACTTTCTCTCAATATTAACCCGTTTTCCACGGGTTTTACAGCGTTTATAACTATATATGTAGCTAGCAGCTTTCGCTTGCTACTGAAGAAAAATAGAACATATATAACTGCTTGCTTAGTCTAAGTTAAATATTTCCGTCGAAGATTTCTTTTTGCCGTATAGCTGGGGAGTGGGAGGCGGTGCCTTTCAGACGTTCAGAATTTTTTAAAGACTGCGATAATATTGGTCTGAGAATCTTTAAAACTTTTATATATATTTCGACAATAAATTTTTGCGATTTCCTGAAGTTTGAAACACGTTTACAAATTTTGTGGAACATGCTTTTTCTATTGGCAGCGTTGCTTAAAATAATGAAGGCTATATCAGACCGACAATATACGTATATGTGCTCAACTATATGCCCACAGGAAAGCAAACAGAGGTGAAATATAAAGAGATGTTATTTTTACGTCGATGGCGCGATATTTTCTGAAAAGCGTGATCTATGCATGCTAAGAATGACTAAAAATTTGTTTCTTCAAGTGAAACTTTGAGTGTGCTGTTTGGCGTTTTTTTCAAATTTCTTGTCTTTTTTTAAAAAGTGTGAGGCATAATAAAAAATAAATCAGTGAATGCTTAATATATAATATAGTTCATTGAAATTTTCTATTGGAAGAAAAAAATTTGCTCATTTGCGTAGGCTTTTCCTCGGAGATCTTCAAAGAATAGATATATGTACGTAATACCAAGCCGCCAAGCTTTAATTTCAATTTTTAACGTCTACTTAATTCTTGTTTCGTACCAAAGTGTTGCAAAATTTGAAAACTTTTGCAATTTGATATAAACGGGGCAGAAATATTGTAACGTGTTAATGAAACTTGCTATCTCAACTTGTATTCAGAATTAATATATACGCAAAAACATAAAGAAAGAATATTTTCAATATTTGTCTGGGACGATTTAAAATTCCTTCTTTAATCTTATTATGAAATTATTATTTAATAATAAGACCTTATTAAAAAACTCCGGCTCCGGCCACCTTGCCTCCGGCGCCGGAGCCGGAGCCGGAGCCGATCCCTAGTACGAACACTAGCATTCGTAAAAATTTCTTTGTACTGCAAATGGCTTCCGCTTTCCTGGAGAACTCATGGTATATAAATTGGTTTTAATATTGCTGCCAGGTTTAGGAGTCATATTAATTAGAAATTCTCTGGAATGGGTGTCCCAAAAAGTGCTGTTTTCGTTTTGCAAAACACGCAGAATTGCTTTTACTCTCCACGCTGTTGTGCTGGTGTCCGGAAATAATTTCAATTACATCATTTTGTGCTCCGTTTGTTTGAGGTTTAGAACTGTATGCAAATTGATTGCCTTTCTGTTGATCCTGAAGACTTTGAAAACTGTGTAAAAGGTTTATAAATTCTTGATGTTTAATGTCAGCTGGTTCGTTCTTATTCTCTAAAGTGTGAATAAGATTAGAGTCTGTTAATAATAACTCTCGCTTAGTTGCATCGGTTTCCAATTTTTGTCGTTGAATTGCCTCAATTATTTCCGCAGGCACCACGTACATTCTCCGGCTCATTTTCAACACTTTTAAATACACCGACACTGAGGGTAGGTTTGTTCGAAATTTCTCTTGCACCTTCTCCCTTTGCAAAAACAAAATCTTTCTTGAGTAGCCTCGCAGCTATTAGTGAATTTCTGATCCTTTTACATTTTCGTAACGCAACGTTCAAACATTGCCATTTGGCACAAACCTTCCTTGTTCGCTTTTGGGCATATTATAGCTTTTTGTCTTTTTCTGCTGAGAGAACAGATGGGTAGAATAACGGAACCATCTCTATGGAGGTAATTTAAGGGTAAACAATTACACTTATGTTAGATAAAATATCAGTTCTCAAACACCCATTCGCTGAGCTCTGTGCTATCAGCTGCAGCTAATTCAACTAAATCTTTGGTTGACAGGTGGGAAACTAAACTGTCAATGGAGTCTGAATCGCTATTTACTTTTGGTTGGACAAAAATATGTGTGTTAGCCGAAGGGTTATAGTATCTCAACCTATCGGTCTTATTGCTACACAAGATGTAACCCAACTGAACACTAACTTTAAAGCTAGTGTAAATTTGCTCATAAGCCTGCCTGAGCTTTTCTAAAAATGTTTCGGCAGAAAAGTTAACGACAGGAAAATTGAAAATCCGTTTGTTGCTTAAATTCACTACAGAGGATTGAATTCTGGCTGCATAGTCCTTCATCAAATCTTCTACCGTTTCTTCACCTACTCCACCGTCTCCCGTTTCGGGTCCCTGACCCCTTTGACTGCTGCTGCTACCGAAATCTAAAATAACCAAAAGCCCGGCAATTGAAAATTACACGTCGTGCGCTGCGCGGCGTACAGGGGCGCCCCCAGTCCCCGTTAGTAACATTTTTTGTATACTACTTTTTAACTAAAACAAGATAATTTTAGGACGCGGCATTGATAAACTTTTACAAGTAAAGCCAAGCCATTTTCATTTAAAGACAGCAACAAACACGACATTACAGCTTTTTTGAAAACACTGTCTCAGGTAACGGAAGCGTTAACCTTGATCTCCTTGCCAAAATAGAAAAAATTTTTCAACACTGCTGCAGTTTGAATTAGTTGTTCTTTGACATGTATTATTTCCTAGAAGTTCACCGACAGTCTAAGTGATAGAGACGTAACTAAGAAAATTTTCAATAATTTAAGAAAATTTTCAATAATTAAACCCTTTCCAACTTTTAAAGATCCGAATTCTTTCTTTCCTTAAGTATTAGCCAAAGCTTTGTACCTGTACTTGTACTTTTTTGCACAAAGGTACAATGACACATTATGTTATCTAACATTTTACACAAACTTCAAACAGTGTCAATTTCTCTATTCAGTGCCCTAACGAACCTTTATAATTAAACGGTAAGTCCAATAACTGAGGTGACAGGGGTGCCATAACGAAACAGTGCCCTAATGGGAGACAACCTTTAGTAGAACTGTCCACCGCTGTCCGTTTTCGAAACTATTGTTTGATTTAATGTCAAACAGCACGCTAAATAAATTTATTGCAGACTTACCTCTTCCCCGTCGCTTTGTTCGGCCTCTGAAAAGGCCAAGGTCCACCGGCCTTTATCTTTGGCGGAGGCCATGTCTTTGGCCTCTCTCTTTCGCGTGTTTCGGACATCAGCCTGTGAGCACTCGGCCATATGGAAATCACGTGCCTCATTACTGCCAACTACGCGATTTTTGCCCCCCCCCCCTTTGGACCCTTCTTCCAGCAACGCAGTGACGATCTCATCCATCTGCTTCGACAGTTTTTGAGCTGCCCTGCTATGCTTTATGGAGTGGTTGAGGATACTGCGTAACACTTTAGGTTACACTGGCGCAGTTGCGTTTTAAAACGCATCGACCATTGTGGCGAATAAGGCGTTGACGCGGAAAGTCTTTTCCTGATAGTTGGATGCAAAAGTGCAGAGATCACAAAATTTCTGAGACACTCACTAATATAACATGCCATGACTTTGCATTATAGAGAAACATTAAAAGGTTTTCCAAGCGTAGAGTAACTCAGATTTACTTTTTTGACAACATTCTGTAAAACTTATTGCTGCCTTCATTCGAATCGCTAAAGCTTTACATGAAAACAAGTTAACGTTAAATTCAAATTATCTAAAAAATCAATTTCAGAAAGAGCTAACAAGTCAGCTGCTCATTTCAGGTGAACGTAAACGTAAAACGTCGCAGTAAGAAACTTCTAACCTTTACAGATTGTGCAGCCCCGACGAATAACCTTAAAATCATCAAATATATACTTACTTTTGGTGTGTTCGAAATTTACAGGCAAATGCAGCTATTTGTTTAAGAAACCTTTGATTTGGCTTTGGAACTTCTGGCTGCACTTTCGAAATAATTAGTTTCCTTATGGTATGGAAAGATTAAGAATAGGCACCAAAGACGGAGCCTAGTTAGGATGAAAGATAAATCGCTCTCTACGACGATAGGACTCAGATGATTATTCCACCGACTACAGTTCCCTTATAAACAATCTAAGCTAAATTAAATTAGACGAGGGTATTTACAATAAAGCGTACTTCATTCGATTGTTGGCACAAATTCGACACTATGTACCAGGTGTTCATGGACTATGAGTTCCAGATCCATTTGCCTTGTGTCGTGGCACTGGGGACAATGATAAGCTTCGAAATTGCTCTCAGCAAAAGGGGTGACAACGTTTTGTGTGCACTCTCTCTCTGCTCTCTGGAGTGACAAACACGACAGTAAATAAGAAGATAGTTAGCACTAGTCAAAATCAAATGGATTTGATTATAGATTGAACTCCAGCGAGACAGCAAGTAAAAGTGAAACAACTTTTGTACGGAAATGTTCAATCATTGTCAGCTGCTTTAACATGGGATGACAATACTGCAGAAGTATCGGTGGACAGAGTTCTTTTCCCTGGCAGTAATATTCGTGATCTATTTAACACGGGTCGGCCAAACAACATAAGCAACATCGGCCTACTCATACATCCCCTTGCGCGGTAGAGGGAATAAAAACGCTGGGAAACATTCAAAAGTAGTTGATTCTACATTCTATGCAGTATTTGTGTTACTATTAATATTAAATGAGCATGATAATTTAATTATAAATTTAATTGACTATATTTAGGAATCGTATACGAACAATAAGTAATGTCGGCAATCGTCCACTAGACATGAATCACCTTCAAATTCATAGCATAGGAGACAACAATCACAAGCTGATTAATTGTATATGCCCATACTAAATAAAACAAAAACAGCAGTTAAGTTTCGAAACATGCAAATTATCGAGCATCGCAGTGATGCTGTCACAACAGCAGTCCCTAGCCGCAAAGTTCCAAAGCCAGAATAATAAAAACAATACACATCCGCCGAAGATGTTCGTTGCAGCAGACTACAAAATTAAGACTCGAATAGATTTGTTCCGACTACGTGTCATCACATGTTTTCTAAAATCGCTTAACAGAAAACATAATAAGAACGCCGTGATATATATGTATATATATATATATATATATATATATATATATATATATATATATATATATATATATATATATATATATATATACTTGTTTACCAAAAACACGACGTACAAACTTTCGAATCTAGTTTTTGTAAATGAAATTACTAAACTTCAATTTCGTAAAGTAACCATCTCATGATAATTTTTGAGAAGTTTTTGTGAAGACAGTCTCAACAGTCTTCTCCAATCATTTCACAATAATCCAGATGTTGATGTCCTAGCTTAAGCTACATTCGTTTACGGTATTTTCAATAATTTGGATTCATTGACTCTTAACAGAATTTATTTTACTTGTGTGGATTTCTTGTTATTTCTTGTGGATGGTTTCTTGACATATATACTACATGTGGTGGTTGTAAAGTTTGTTAAGCTCTGTTGTTCTTAACATTTTTTATCATTTCAATTACTGCTGTCTGATAAGTTTCTGTTGCTTCCTTCCTTCGTTTCCTTTAGTTTGTAAATTCCAGGCATTGTTATTGGTTTCTACGAATTTTTTGGTAACGCATATTATTCATATGTTGCCAAGTCACATCAATCTTATTAAGCTTTGACATGATGTAGAATTTGACTTAGCGTTATCTCGTAATTAGCTACAAATTTGTCATTTTAGTTTCATTAAGCTTAAGGCCTTGATGTAGTCCGTTCTTCTTGATGTAGACCACAAATTTGTATTTTCGAAAGCCAAAACGTGTTACAAATCGTTTGTTTTCCCGCCGATATGAATGGAAACAGCGTTTATGAATGAAAACACGACCTCATATATATATATATATATATATATATATATATATATATATTTTGCGAATAGTTTATATATATATATATATATATATATATATATATATATATAAACTATTCGCAAAAAAATCAACGCTTTAACAAATGTTTGCTCAAACGTTTTGCTCACACAGCAGTCCTTCAGGTTGTTAGATGCAGAATCAGCTACTTGAATAACAATTTAAGTTGAAAATTCAAAACTTGGCTGCTGTACAACCTGCAAACATTCAGATTCCTAGATTTTCAGTGTCAATTCTATTAGGAGCCACTTTTCTCTTCAAACAGATACAGGGCAAGGCACGCTTATTCAACTGATATGTATGACGTTGCAAGGGACTGTTGCAAACCTGCCTTGATAATACCAACATTTTTTTGCAGTGCACACTTTATCATCAAACAGTGCATTTTTGTAACGCTCGAGGGTCAGCTCGTTATGCCTTTTTTGCATGCGTTAAGCCTTTGCTGCAATCTACCAAAACGTACATTTTAGCACTTAAGGCCACGGCATCAGTACCTGTGGATTCCGTTTTCCAACGTCCCTGTTCATACGTTTCCTTGGAAGTTTCATCTACTGAGACACCCCACCTCCGCTGGAAAAATTCAGACTTCAGTTCTGGTTTCACACAAGCAAGTAATTTATCTCCCGCCAAAGCAAACACGAACGAGTCTGTGTCAGTTAGAATTAGTCTGTAGTGAGTTTCTCAGATGAAATAGTCTAGAAAGTCGTACAGAAATTTGAGCAAGCTGACCTTGGCCCACTATAAGTTTCGAAACCAAACGCAGTTGACATGTTGTAAACAGCTCTAAGTTTGGTATTAGTAATTTCAAAGCAGCCGTCAGCTAAAGCATTTGAATCATAAAACTTTGGATGGTTAAGAGCTCATAAAAAGCTTTGTCGTCAACTATACGCGTCGTTGTGAACTTGAGTGGATTCATTAGTGAAGAGCCATAAGCGGAATTGCCTAACATTTTATGACGAGTCCACGAACAGTCGAATTTTGTTAATTAGCCTTACGCCTGCAATCGGTAACTGTATTGACAAATTCGGAAAACGGTGCAGAGCCTGCGAACTGAATTACCTACGTTTTCAGCTAAAACATCATGGTTCATCAGCCGTTCGACATATGTCGCTGATAATACCATTTGCTTACAGAAGAAGCTGTCAACCAGGAACTATATTCTGAGTCTAATCCCAACTGTGTTATCAAATTACATGTTGTCTGTCCAACATTTTCTGACCTTACTTGACATTTTTAAAAATTGGGGCCATTACAGAAAAAAGATTCTTTGACATTATCAGGCACATGCAGGTCCAGCCAGAGGGCTCCGCAGAATTTTCCTTCTTTGACTTTTTGCAAAATTTCAGTTTCGGTCAGTTTTTTCTGCAAATATTGTGCACCATTTCACAAAATCTTGAACAGCAATGCCTTTTTGGCATAGCTCGTCCCACTCACACTTCCACATAATGTGCAAGTCATATTCACTGCCGAGCAAAGCCAATCGCTTTTGACATGTTTTCATTGTGTCACAATTACTCAACTTTGTGATGGGGTTAATATCATTCAGTGACATGTCTTTGCACAAGAGGTAATTTTCCCGTGAAAATGAACAACACATCCGTTATACTCTATATACATACGCTATAAACGATCTCGTCTGAAAGTTGCCCTCCCAACTAGGTGAATAGAAACCGTCAACGAAAACTTACAATTTAGAACCATTCGTGGTATCAGTCAAAAGAATTCTTTGCTCGCCTGTATTTAAAGCTGTTTTCAACGCTTTTCCAGTGATTTTGGGCATATAACTTAGTTATTGCGTTGCGCCAGAAGCCTTGTTGCAAAGCAATTGCTAATCTTTGTGCCTAACAACATAAGGACCGGTTAGACAGGCATTAACGAAATCGTCTACACTACTTTTAATTTGAAAACCTGGAAGCAATAGCTTATCAATTTAAGGTGCTATCCTTTATCACTTCACTACCTGCAGACATTTTATGTGTCCTTTCTTCCTTAGTAAACAATAGTATTTGGGAATAATTTCATGACTTTGCATTCCCAAGAATGTTAAAGAGCACGAAAATAATGCATTTGGAAAGTTTCATCCACTTTCATAAAGAACTGAAGCTTGTAGGGTCGAATTTACACAAAGCGATATCAGCATCTTAAAACAACTTCCCGATTTTACATTTCTAAACCAGTCACAACGATTTCTATCATGTCATTAAACAGAGTAGAAATTTTGAAACAAACTGATCCAAACTCTGAACTGCAAGCAGTTGCAGAATTGGTAAGGTCAGACATTCTAAAGGTAGATTTACGTGTAAGCATAAGCCAGTCAGAGTGTTTGGCGACGCCGTGTGGATGAAATGAAGCAAATACATAATTGTTTGTAGTTCTGATGTACTTCTGATACCTGCAAAGTGCAAGACTCCGTCTAACAAATTATAAATGTATATTATAAAGTTATCAATTTCTTTTTGTCTAATTTTCGGAACTAAAGTGCTTAATCTCTGCTTGGTAATCGTTGATCAAATCCCGCAAATCAGCACTTTCACCAGATAGATCTTTTAACTCATCAGCATTGCAACTAAAATACACAACAAATGCAAAATCCGCCTGTGCTCTTTCCAGTATGAGGCATTCTAATCTCTCTGGTTATATTATTAATGTAGATGTTAATATAAATTGTTTGTCACTGTACTGTCGATAGACTTTGAAAAGCACGGAATTGTTGATTGCTGATAACTGAATCTTCCGATTATCCTTTCTAAAACAAAATATATGATAATTACAGTCATTTAGGTTGCTTCTTGTCAAATAGATTCCTTGGCGAATTGCGTTTGCTGCGATCAGAATGATGAAATTATATTTTTATTCTCACAAAAAACTTTCTGAAGGGCAAATGCCTGTGGTTGCTGCAGAAACAGCAATTTGTTTAAAAATTGCCTTGTGGCTTTGACAGATAAAATCGGCCCGCTAACTGGACTGAATTCCTCACTAATTGATAAACTACGTGTCTCAAACAGCTCTGTTTGTCTAGGGAACTCCAAAATACGACTTCAAGAAAAACAATTCCTGCAGCAGCAAGACAACGTTTACAGATGGTGGAATCTACTCGTCTACTAAATTATTTGCCTTCATAAGCCATACTGTGCTGCAGGCACAGTATGGCATATGGCAGTGATGGCAACAACACAAAACAACTTCATCAACATCAGCAGCAACCTATCGAATGTACCGACTGCTACTGCAATCGTTAACATCAGCAAAAATGTCTGTAGCATCAAGCACCCCAACATCAACGCTCGCCTGTTATATGTTATTATTATTATTATTTAATGTTTTAGTGTGTTCGACTTTGCGATGACAAAACAGGCGAGATACACAAAGGGAAAAACAGACCAGAGATTAGGTTCTTTCGTGAGATTTGAAAGAAAATGCTATTAAGACCATATATTTGCTAAAAAAGAAATAGAAGAAGTTGTTTCAATTACATCTGATTTCTAGTGACATGTTTCACAAATAATGATGGCTCAATTGTAACTTGGATGCATCGATAATAAAATGCAAAATTATAGGCATTACGAAATTTTCTGTTCAGAGAACAATGGGGTATCAGCTATACAGTGTGTATTAAACAAAAAATTCTAAGGGATGTGAAGGGTTCAGGATAGATGGGGCGAGTATAAGGCAAACAAAGCACATATAGATTATAGTCAAGGATAAATTGTCAATATACAAAGTGATAGGTGCGCAGAAAAGTCATCTGCGACCTCTGCGGCTACACCACCATTTTGATTTATTAGCTTTATTTATTTACATTTAGCTACATTTATTAGCTTCCGATTCACCCACCTTCGAATCTCTGAACAACTTGCAAAGCTTCTGTATGCTCCCGATAACAGGACAATTCTGATTACGGGTACAAAAGTACTCAGCAGCAATTTTCCAGTTGAACTGTGTCTGGAACATTGATATTTGCATGCATATTTTCAATTGCTGTTAGTATATCTATTTCCTCTTCAAGAAAAGGGTTGAGAAAGGGAGTGTTAATTTTAACCATTTTCATGTTGTGCTAAAGGAAGCTTTCAGTTTTACTCTCGATCGAAAAGAGTTGAGTAAGTTTAACTTCCTTTAACATGTTCACAAGATTACTATGTCGACATATGTCACGCTACCTGGCAAAACTGTTTTACTTGTTTTACTTGTTTGCAAGATACCCTTCTGTAAATAACTCCCAATTTCAACAAAGTAAGTTGAAGATACGAACTTAGCTTATATGACCAGGTATTAAACAGTAGAACCCTAACAGTTCATCCGCTTAACTGTTTTGATATAAATAAATAAATATCACAATTGCATAATGAGATCATTTGAAATGATTGTAAACCGTTATTACAAGCTCGTTTATAAGATCAGTAAATTCTTCGTTAACACTCGGCCCCGGGACGAGTGAACCTGGAGAAAAACAGATCTAATTCAGTTCCGACGATACCAGCTTCAAACACAGGGCGTTTCCACAACTGTCGCGCAGCGCAGCTAGCCAATAGCACATCCAGTGTCAGAAACAGCAAACCAGAAACAACGTACAAAAATATATTTCATAAATTATCCTGAAACAGCAGGAATACGATAAGATTTTGTAATTTCACGACATTTTCAAGCTTGGTATTTTTGGTAAAGTTGAGCAAAGATGTCTGGCCAAGCGGTTCGGACAGACTAAGGACCTATTTGTTTAAAAATTAAGCGGAACATATTAACATTAACACGCATTAAAGATGCAGCACATAGAATTAAAGGGATTAAAATTAAATGAGTTAAGCGGATTAAATCTAATCCTATTTCTTGAATGCACCAAGGATTAAAGTTTTAATCTAATTCTGTGTTTGTATTCCCCGGATTAAAGAGGGCAACGAGCTAATTTTCATGTGACCTGCATAATCACTGTCTTTAAGGATTAATTTTAACCAGTTTACTCCGTTTTCGGCATTTTCAACTCCTGTTTAGTCTTAATGCAGTTACTTGGTTTAAACGGATTAAAAGTTGGAGGATTGAAATTTTTGATAGCTGTTTCCTTATTGACGGATTAAATGGATTCAAATTATTTCGTTTAATTCGTGGATTAAAATGTTTCGATTAAACGAGATTTAATTTGACTAGATATTAAAATTTTAATGCGGCTGATCCGTTTATTCCTACCATTTTCATCTTCAAAGAAATAGACCCTATGAACCAAAAGTACCAAAGCATAAAGGTATATAATAGGTGCTCAGAGCGGCGGTAGAGAGATCCCAGAGAGTAGACCCGCAAGCAGGTACATACAACCCCAGAGCTGTCTCTGTAGTAAGGTGATAATGTCGTTTCCAAATAGATGTATCTTGATGACTGCTGGAAACCGGAACATGTACCTTGTTCATTCGTCCTTTTTTGTCCCGTATTCTACCCTATCTTCTTTTCTGTCTTTTCTTCATTTATCTGGCTTTGTTTTCTTACTGACATTTTTCTCTTCATGCGTGTTTCCTGTATCCGCATTCATCCTCCTTCAACTTCGTGCTTCAGTCTATTTTGTTTTTCCTTTATCGTCTTTCCCACTCCTTCTCTTCAGGCATCCTTTCTGCGTCCATATTTTGTTTAGCCTGCTTGCATTTCCTCCTTGTTCGGAGGGACGTAGTCTATACAACGAATGCAGTCGACCATTCCAACCGGTGGTTCCTAAACAATAACAATTCAAGAGACAGGTCTGATACAGACAGAATTCGACGACTAACAAAGTTGCTATGTATTGGTACAGGAACTGAGTACAAGCTGATTGTTGAAAGATGCTCTAATGTATACATGCCTTATTTGTCTGATTACTGAACTATCCTTGCTTGTCCTGCGAGGACATTTAGACCAAACTCATCACATTGTTATATTTTTGTGGATACTGCATATAAGAGTTTTTATCTCTACCGTAACTAAAAAATCACTGGCATTTTGTTCACTCAAGTTAATCAGCCTCAAACTTTTCAGAATGCTCTCAAACTAGCATTTTTGTAAGAGGAAATGGTTTTGAACTTACCTTGAATTCCTACTGCTTCTAGGTACTATATTTTTAAGAATAATGCAAACGATTGTCGAAAATCCTGGATCCATAAATAGTAGTCATTATAACAACAGAAAAACAGAATATGGATATTCGCAGTATTTGTAGACATTAAATTTATTCGAGGCAAATATTTGAGGTTTTCTCAGATCTTATCAATTTTAGATTTTGCAACATGCTTTATAGAATGGAATCTGCTCATGGAACCTATGTAGACCCAGTTGATCCTTTGTATGATTGACCCCGTCCACAGTATTCTATGAGCACTAGTTCAACTGTTGAAGATGCTTGTATTCCTAGTACATCAAAGCAGCAACACCAGTCTGTTTTTCAAAATCAACATTTCAAGGCTAAAATAAACCGGCAGAAGCCATTCAAAATTATAGAGGGTTGCACGTCCGTTAATCCAAAATCAAAAATGTCGTTGGGCTAACCACGAATTACATTATCCTGCATTGTATTGCAAACAGATAACGCAGTGTTGTTGGCTCAGGCTCACTTTAGAATTTCGAAATTTATACCCATCGTCTAGAACGTTTGTTTTCACAAATCGTTACTGACTGGGGGATGAACTGCAGTCTGCCGTAAACCATCATTGGTTTCTTCATGGATTATGACCACGCCGTCTGGGGCTATTCGCTGAAAGAAGGAAATCACCTGATATACAACGAAATCAAATGTAGTTCGGGGCAAGGATGTGAAAAACACCACGAAGTGCTTTTTAAATGACGCTATTGCCAAGCAATCACAGGGCCATGTCACAAACATTATAGACTGAAATCCAGACTTACGAAATGTAAACGTAGATAAAAGTGAGAAAAAGTCTATATTTTATCTTTACACAAAGAAGAAGAATATTAAAATTAACACTGGAAGATACTGAAGGTCGAGTCTAGTTAGTGGTTGCATTAGATCAGTCTTTGTTTAATCCTTTAAAACCAACACTATAATTTTTCTTAAATGATTTGTTAAATTTAACTTGCAATAAAGTTCACAATAT
The DNA here is from genome assembly GCA_030248195.1 of Trissonchulus latispiculum. Taxonomy (NCBI): domain Eukaryota; kingdom Metazoa; phylum Nematoda; class Enoplea; order Enoplida; family Ironidae; genus Trissonchulus; species Trissonchulus latispiculum. Next base: position 13,085 of record JASAND010013951.1, read on the forward strand.
AAGTAGTTAAATTTCAGCACAACCACGTATTTCTAATCAGAAATAGAAGGGAATATGCTCACAAGAATAAAACATCCCATTAAAGTTTAGCATAATAAATTGTTTATTCTTTTAACATTTAAGCCATACCATTATAGTTATACCGCAAGAATACAATCGGTATGATTTGGTACCAACGCTTAATGCACTCAGAGACCATGTCAATGGATTTAAAAATTTGGGTGCAACGTGCCATAACCTTGTTCGTTTTGCTGGATGAAAAAATCAATAAAAATCTTCTTTCTGGATTGCTTGGCGGAGCCTCCATTGTGATGACCCTGCACTGTGAGCTAGGATGGTCTTTGTACCCAACTTAACCACTTTCTCCATTAGTCAGGGAAATAATATTGTTGGATGGAACGCTGTATACCAGACCGCTAACGGAAGTCATTGCGCAGGTCCATACACAGTTGGTTGAAAATCCAAAAACTATAAACTGAGACCCAGTAATAAAACACCATGTGCCATGCACAACGTCAGCTTCATCTCTCACTCAAGGGGAATATACATTAAAAATGTCTTAAATGATAAGGAGCAGCGCACAGTTCTGAAGGATGGGTCTCTAAGTCTATGACAATGTTTGTAGATGGCTTACATAATTCAGTGTGGTCGCAAGACTTCAGTGGTAAAGCTGAGGTTGTCGACTATATGATGGCAACTGTCTTTTGTGCAGTTGTCTAAACCCGGATGAGGAAAATCCTATACCATCGTGAAGTTCAGCGTACAACAGCTCAAAGCGTGAGTTTGCTTTCCGTGGTTACGACTTACACAATGCGGAAATATGAGTGGATCGATCTGTGTGTATTTGTTGGAACAGTAAAAGCTTTTCTGAAGAATAACATCATCTGCCGCCGTTACTAGGCAAAATCATTCCCTGACGAAACCTTGCTTAAGTACGTAAGAGGTGGTAATTTCACTGGGGCGTTATCATTAGATATGTTTGTTCTTAAGCATTTGGAAGATTATTTTTCAATCCTTAATTGCTAATAATGTAAAATGTTCAAGTATTCCTTGATGATGTAGAGTATATCTATGCAATCTGTGATTAAGACTTTGGAACTAAGCTCTGTCAATGGAATGTACTCACCATACTCTTAGGTGTTGTCATCAGCTTGTGTAACAAGGCTACTCAACTTCTTTAAAGCGGAGGAAGAATCAAGCTATGCAATAAGGAAAATTCTATATCTTGGGTCTAGTCCCTTCAAAAATTTTATAGAAACCGTTACAGAAAGTCGCAGATGCGTCTATCAAGACATTTTAAGCACTCCATTTTAGCGAAATTCCGCACATTAGACATATGAAAACGTGGCCAGCTAACTTCCATTTTTTTCAAGCATTATTTCAGTAACTTCGCAAGCGAGCATGAACCTTAATGGGTGCTTAAAATTGTCCTTATCTTTACTTTCTAAATGTAATAATAACTAACCAATTTATGCAAACCTTGTTCTTTAATAGAGTACCAAATTTGGCTGGAATTGTAGCTATGTTGGTTTCGTGCGGAATCTCGCTGTAATGGTGTACTCCAAATGAGGGGGATCCGGGGCAGCAGTAAAATTAGTGGAATTCCGCGTACAAGTCTTTCCTTTAAATGAACAAAGTTTAAGCATACCGGTATGAGCAACGGCAAATCCTCCTTTAGAGCGCTAAATCATTAGTATTTTTAGACTACGTATTGTTGACTGATGAGTGTTATGTTACTGTATCAACAATTCTTGGTTTATAGTAGGACAACAGTTTTCGCCTTCAAAAATTGGAGTTCAGCAAAGTAGCCCTTTAATATTTCTTTAAGATTTCATTAACTATTATGTACTCAGGAATATGTATCGCCTGATTTTGATTTTGATACAGATTCCTCTATGGTTAGATTAGACCCCAACAGTATCGATGATTGCATAAACGAAGACGAAATTAAAGCAAAGTTTGCCACAGCAGAACATCAGATTTGGTCAGCCACTCAAGCCCTGGCCTCTTAAACTACAACAAGTTCAAATCTTGGCTATGGAAACGGAAGCCAACGACATTGCCTAGGCTAATTCGCAGCGGTTCATTTGCCAAAGCGAAAGGTGTTCAAAAACATTTACACAACAATTTAATCTATTCTGTAGAATTTGCCCGAGTTAGAATCATAATGCTCTGGATGCCACAGCTACCCCAAAGTACTTAACATTAGCATTGTGCCCCATTCCAGCCTGCTCAAGGTTAAAAACACAACTACTAAGTTAGTCTAAAATGTAATCTAAAAATACGTGACACTATGCTTCGTGCATACTCTTATCACTGCGTACTCTTGGTTCTAGATCTAGACAGTCATGGATTTAATTTAAATCACCGATTTAAACCAGATTCTTTACTAAAAACACTAGGTTGTGGTTTCCGAAGCAGGGAGCAGTTGGACTCGGAGAAAAACAAGTTTTAAGGAATAGTTTCATAGTTTGATTAGATTTGATTTGATCTTTGATTCTCCTTTTTGGCGTTGGTTGATGGTCCGCCACCAGTTGTAGCCAATGCTACTGTCGCTGCATCTGATTAATGATTCCAAAATTAATCCAATCCTTGATAGTTTGTTCAGCACATATCATTCAATCTGAGGACAATTCACAGCCACAGTGTATTACAGCTGGTAATTCATCGCATAACCAGTTTCTGGTATCTACTTTATAGTCCATTTGAAGTATTTGAAGTGGATTCGTTGCATATCATGGAAGCATTTCAAATATCTTTTATTTAGTAAGTTTGGGGGGTGGGATGTTGAACTTGTGCTAACAGTATTTGTATTTACTTATTTTGTAGTTATTATTTACGTATTTGTAGTTACTTTGGAATGAGTGGTAAGAAACATTAGGCTAGAATAGGAATAGAATAGGAATGTCATATATCGGCCAAGTTCTATTTCGATTTAATAAGGAGCAAAACGTTTGATATCCTTTAGGCATTATGCATAACCAACAACTCGTTTAGATATGTTCAGCTCAAAAAATAAATCGTTGCATTGGCGGATCCAAGCTAGTCTGCTTCAAATTATACATTCTTTGAAAATGACAAGTGCCTGCCCACTTTCCAGTTTCCAAACTAAACATTTCAATATTCCTATAGTTCCAGCAAAACAATTTTTCGGTTTTCATATTCTGCAAAACAAAATCTTAAAATACACAAGAACACGTACGAGCACAGACAGTTCACCCTATGGAAAACTGAGACAAGCAGAAAAACAAGAACAACGCAGGTTTGAATTTAGTTTAAGTTTTTGCACAAGCACAACGCTAGCACAGCGAAAAATTGTTTTACACTAGGAACAGAAGGCGTGGCTCAATTAGATTTCACGTTATGCTTGTGTTGTGCTTGTGCAGTAATGTGAACAGGCATTCAGGCTGTAATTATGCTATGTTGGCAATAGTGATGGTTTCACATTTTGTTTAGAAGTGAACTTTCTTCCTTACTCTGCTCCTATCCAAAAACAACTACAAACACATACAAAGACAACTACAAACTAGCCATCATTGTAGCATTACAATAATTTGTCGAATGGCAAAGCAAAAACGTTTTACGTTTTAAAACTTAAAAATAAGGAAGATTCGCGAAAACTACCCAAAACACTGAAAACTGTTAAACTAATTTACGACATTTGCCTCAGTAGAAAAACGTGTCTATACTGCAATTTGTTGCAAGAATCAGTAATTCCTGAAGTCCTGACTCTGACTTTTCAATGTCTGTTTTCGCAATTTTGAATGACAAAGATCTGTCTGATGAAGAAGAAAAACAAATTCAAGTTGGATTCTAGATTTTATCCCAAAGCAGAATGGTGACCCAAGGTTGACTTGATTAAGTATTTTACTCGTTCTGCAATAGTTAGTAAGCAGGGGGAACCGATCGGAGGTCAAATATTTAAGGACTACTTGCTACGACTGTACCAAAGACTGCTTTTGGGACTGGGAGACTAGAGCGAACTGAGAAACAACACGATAATATCGATACTTTGAGTTGGATAGAAATATTTTAAAATAAATGACATATTCTAATGAACTTTTTTACATATATTTAATGAAATAATATATCTAAACCATCCTTAGAGAGCGTAACTCAATTGAGATAGTCACATCCTTGCGGAAAATTCTTCAAATTTGGCTTGTGCTTCTTTGAAGATCGCACTTCTCAGAATCTTCGTTGAACAGATTTTCAGAGTTTTCTTTCCTATGGGTTTCATATAAGAATTTCTATTCATATACAAGAATTCCTACTGTTGATAAATTTGGATTGAATTATCACTTTTTCTAAAAACTTTGACAGCATTTCAGTCATTTTATCCATAACTTGACTTATGTTTCACTGCAGTTGTCGAAGCAAATAATCTTCCCAATTCGGTCAAATCCAGTCTCCAAATGTGAAAGTTTCATTCCATAGAAAAGGGTTTCGGATGATTTAGTCCGACGGCAAATGTGAAACCAATACCTGGGGAAGGGTTTAATTGACAACAATGCATTCGATCATGGTGTTTGCTTCAGAGAACGTGATCATTTGTATTCATTGATTTGGTATATTCGATACCGACTTATGGGTTAGCCTCGGCTCTCACGCTCGGAGTCATAAGGCACATAATGTGTGACTATTGCAGACATCATCGCACAATAAAATCCAAAAAATTTTAATAATCTTAGTTATGGAGCAACAGAATCCGGTAAGGTCACTTTTTATTAGGGCTAGAATCCAACGCAACCGAATAAGGTGAGAAGATTCTACAACTTCTGGTGGGGTTTCTTGAAGTTCTAACTTTTATTTTGGCATGAAGCCTTTTTCTTAATTAAAGAGTAAAGAAAGTTGCACCACCAGGCGCCAAAAAAACGGGCTCCCTTTGGGACTCGAACCTCTCCTGCTTAACGCACAGACGCTCTAACCAATTGAGCCGCGGGTGCTTCAGTGGAATGAGCTTAAACCGGAAAACGAATCCAATGTGTGAAACTTCCAATTCACAAGTTAAGCCCTTTCAAAATAGGCAATAACTGCCGGCAAGAAGATTGCCAGCAATATGCCAATTGCTTATTTCTTTCTAGTGTGAACTGTTATCTGTAGAACTGAACAAATTTTATCTGGTCTTAACGCTTACGTAGCTCAGCACGGAAAAATAACAATTACAAGTTATTTTGTAACTGTCAGAATTTTTTTACACATGCCATGAGAACTGTGAATCTTGTGAATTCTGAAAGAAATCATTTTTTTTTTCGCCTACTCACCGTTTTAAGATACTTTGTATTCCGAAAATGAGGATAAATCTTCCGTTCATTTTCACATCTTGGTACATTGGATGAGCACCATTGAAAATGTTCGGGTGATGGTGGATTTATTGTTGGTGGTTGTATCAACATTCTTAAGTTGGAGTGGAGTTCGATGGACCTCGATATTGTGGATATACACAAAAATAGGTTTATCATTTACTAGTAACTGAGAGCTGTGAAATCGTACAGAATTACTGTCAAAAACTAGTTTTACTATTAGCTACTATTTAGTTTTTATTACTTATTTATTTAATTATCTATTTACTTCTATTTACTATTAATTACTAGTTTTAACAAAACCTCGAGTCCTTGTTTTTGGTCATATGTAAAAACCAAGCAGATAACTTTGGATTTGGTGACTATACGTGATAAATCGTGGTCAAATCTAATCTTTTAGTGCTCATAATTATTATTTTTAAAATTCATCGAATAAACTTAAGTTTTGAAACCTAAGCCAAAAAGCTAATTTGGGGAACCTTGAAGAATGTAAAAATTCGCTTTAGGGTTGTACTTCATGTTAGATGTCCATCTGGTGATTTGATTTTCTGTCCCGAGACCGTGGAGCTTTACCGTGTCTGCTGAGGTGCTCGTACCTTAGATCTCATTTCCCAAATTTGGAAAGATTGCAGTTAAGTGGGGATGGAAAATTGATATGCTCCGAATGTGCGGAGTTCACAGAGAACAGTTGTTGCGAACTCGAAATTTTCTTGACTGACGAATTGGGATTTTGTCAATGGTAATACTATTATACTTAGAAATACGAGAAATCATTCTACCATTAGCAGTATCAGTCTTCAAGCTAAATTGTTGGAAGTTAAATATACATACAAGCGCAGCAAATAGAGAATGTTCAAAAAGTAAGGTATCACTAGTTCATGTTTGCTGGGGTGTACAAAGCAAGAGCTATACGGTGGAGTTATAAATGAAGAAAAATAACACGTTGATTAATATTGTCATTTAAAATGCAATTACCATTTGGGAACGAATTCAAATTTAAGCTTTAGTTTAATTGTGCCTGGGTGGCTCAATGGGTAGAGCCGTTGGTTTGATAGACACTCTAAAGGTTATGTTTTTCAGGCCATAATTTTCGGACTGAGTAACAAAAATTCAGTTGTGCTTTCATTTGATCAACGCTTGTTTAGTTAAAACAAAAACCTTGAAGTTCGTCAGTTTCTCCTTTTTTTCATAGTTTCTCTCTGCTCCGGTATCTTTCCAACGCTGAAAAAATTATCTTTGTCTTTTTCGA
>JASAND010013952.1:0-16040 GCA_030248195.1 Trissonchulus latispiculum
ACCAAACCAACCAACCTGTGACATCTGCGGTCGCAGGGTGACCTCCTTAAAATCGATGCTGTTCTTGGCCAGTCGGTTGGCCAGCTGGCACAGCACGACGCCATCGCGCAGGAGCTGGGCCAGGTCCATCAGATGGCCGCCGGCCGCACCCGGCTGAGCCACCCGATGATCTGGTGGGATCAGGCCACAGCGGATCAGCCAAGCCGCACACTGGTGCCAGAGATCGTCCTCGCTGCCGCAGCCGCTACTGCCGCCACTTCCAGGTCTAGTAGTGGTAGTAGTAACACTGTTGGTGGTTTCGGCCATACAGTCAGTGCTGTCTGTCATAGAAGGGAGAGACAGAAATAGAGAGAGTTGGAATTAGGTACGATTTAGGGTTACGGGTACGTATGTATGCGCATAAATGAGGTATATAATCAATCACATAAATAAAACGTGTATATGTATATATATAACGGGAGTAAATAACAGGTATAAATCGTGTGTATACCACCAGCGTAGAGGAAGGTTGTCCTAAAATAAACATACGTTGTATAACTATTCAATGTTTCTGGGTCACTTTAAGGGAAAAGCGTGGGACTATTTGAGGGAGTGTTGGAGGGCGTCCCTTCCGGGATTATATATACCAATACTGGCATTTTGTTAGGGTTTAGCCCCCCCTAGGGAGGGGAAAGTGTGAGGGGGGCTTCCGAAAAGTGGGGGGGGGGAGTCCAAGACATAAAATACCAAAATTTTTAGCTAAAAATTAGCATTTTTTGGTAAACACACAAAAAATCGCTGTTTTTAAGCTTAAAATTAACTTAAAAGTCCATCAAGTAGCTAAAAATTGAGAAAATGTTTGAAAATTTGACCTCAAAAACCAAATTTTTCGACACTTTTGGGCGACCCCCAAAAAAGTGGGGGGGGGGGGCTTGCCGAAAAGTGGGGGATCAAAGTGGGGGGGGCTGCCAAAAGTGGGGAGGGGCTTTCGAAAAGTGGGGGGGGCCCACCCCCCACCCACTAAAAAAATGCCAGCCAATATATTTGGATGAAGGGGGTCATTAATTTTGGCTTGGTCCCCCAATAGGTGTGTTAGGGGGGTGTGAATGAACCTTCCACCAAGTCGACCGATTTTCCAGACTTCCCAATTTTAGGAAAATATTCGAAAATTTAGGGGTTTGTTGGGTAGTCTCCTCCGACTTTTCGAGACATACCCCAGGGCAGATTTCACCTGCCAGCCGGAATGTTTTGGTCAAAAATCGTCTATTTTGGTACTCAAACTCGATTTTTGAGCACTTTTTAGCATAGTTATAGCAGTATATGTAGAAAACAGCTATTTTTACTGCATTTTAGCGATTTTAGACCACTTTGGATTCCCCCCCACTTTTGAGTTCCCCCTCCACTAGTGGGGGGGCCTCCCTCCCCCACTATTTTCGCCTAGAAAAAGCCCAGACACTCTACGATTTAAGTTTTGAAAACAGCTACGCCGACTGATCGTACAGCAGCTGCTCAGTCAATTCGAAGAGAAAAACTGTTTTCGATTCCTAACCAGGGGCCGGTTCCATAAAAGTTTGCGAGTACTAGACTCGACAACTAGACTCATGCTATTTGTCGAGACTAGTGCCTCAAGTGTACCATAAAACCCTCGCAGTCGAGTAACTATTAGCACTCGACTTGCGAGTCTAGCTTCTCACAAGTTTGAACACTAGTAGACTAATCGCGTTCCACAAAACTGTCGTCTTGCCTTGCTAGTACGCTACTAGCATCCGTCTAGTTCACTGGTCTACTTTGACTAGAGAAGTGTTGATAATTAAAGGTTGATAACTTTTTTATTTTTTATCAAAACAGATTCAAAATCAAGAGACACACGTTTTCGAATCTTTTTTCGAATGTTTGCAATTTTTACAAAGTTTCATTGAGATTTGAATTTTATGCGATTTTTTACATGATTATGGTTATTTTCTGGCGAACTCGCACTCGCAGTGTTAGTTCTCGCACTAGCACTGCTAGTTTGTCCAGTCGCCGCACTCGCTTAGCAAATTTCGTTGAGTCAGGCGAAAAGTTTTATGGTACACTTGACTCGACGACTGGCACTAGCTTTGCGAGTTCTCGCATGCTAGTACCAGCATGCGAGTCAAAGTTTTATGGAACCGGCCCCAGGGGTCAATGCAAAATTTATATATGACTCCCCGCAACCACAGGTGTAACGGAGAGTGGCATAGGCTCTCCTTGAATTCTAGTTGGGGACCCCTGCCCGTGGTAGATATAAAATTTTGGAAATTTGGTGGTCTGCCCATGAAATTAGACTGGCTTTATCCTACAGAAGGGGGGGGGGGGCGCCCCCAGCCCAGAAATTCGTTCCCCCTCAGACTTGGGTCGCGCCCCCAGGATTCGGGCCTTCCCCCCCCAGAACTTTAAAGTGCCCGAAAAAATAGGGTTTTGAGGGTAAATTTTGAAAGCTTTTTCTGGCTTCGCCTTTTTAGACATTTTTAAACATTTTTTAACTATTTTAAGCTTATATAAATTTAGGTTAAACATAGTTAATATTTTAGCTCAGCAACAAAAAATAGCTATTTTTTCAGCATTTTTCGAAAACATTTTCTCCCCCCCCCCCAGAAATCCGTGCCCCCCCACCCCAGACCTGGGGGGGACCGCCCCCTGACTTCCCGCCAGAAATTTCTGCCTAGGAAATCCAAAAAATGGCCTAAAACGCAAAATTTTGTTTACGTTTAACACTTTTTTCGTCAGAATAAGGCTTGTTTTTATCGTTTTAGGAGGGTAAATCAAAAATTCTGGGGGGGGCAAGTTGGGGTGGGATCCCCAACGCCCAACCCCCACCCTTGGTGAAACTATGGGTTAGGATGGGGTGGGGGGTATCCCTCCCAATATTTTCGACCAACTTTACCACCCCCTCTCAGATTTACTTTTCCTCCCCGCACTTTTAGTTCCCCCCGCCCCCGAACCCCAACCCCAGCACTTGTTGAGGTTATTTTATGAACATCTTTTCAAATTTTTAACATAAAACGCTTTATATATTCAATCTGCCGCTACAGTTCTGGGCTTATTCTAGTGGGGGGGCCAATAAACACCCTTCCCCATAGGTGTAACGGAGATTTGGGGGTGGGGGGCTCCCCACAACTTTTTTTGGGGGGCCCTCATGAGACCCCCCAATCCTCCCCCAAAAAAACTTTTCAATTTTTATGCCAGAAATCGCATTTTCAGCCGTTGAATGCCAATGAACATTCAACTATGAAGTGGTTTTGACATTAGTCATGGTTTTTAAACTCGAAAACTTTATTGCCAACATGTTTCCAAGTCCAAAATAAGGTCAATAATGAGTCAGAAAGTCCATAATACAGTTATAAACGTGTATTTCTCGCAATAGTAATCACTTTAAGCCGAAAATTTGGACATTATTGAAAATTTTTGCAAAATTTACCCTAAAAACACCCAATTTTTGGCCCGGCGCGACTACCCCCCCCCCAACGTTCTGGGAGGGTTGAGAAAATGGCTGGGGGGGATGCATACCTATGCCGGAACTGAATCAGCGAATCTCTAATGGAATCATCAGTGAAAAAAGAAATAAGTGGAGATCCTTCGTGACTACTCTCGACCGAGGCAATGATGGCAGGAAAATCTGGAAAGTCATCTTCTTCGTGTTCCTGGACCAGCTTGGGGGGACCCAATGTGGTTAGGACGGATCAAATCCGCCCCACATCCCGGAGGAAAGCCAGAGCCCGGGGGGACCCTTGGATAGGATGTCCAGGCGCGGCCTTGTCCCCAGGTGCCGCCGTCGGGCAGAGGTATGGTTTGGACAGTGCAGGAGGAGGTGGGCTAGGTCCTCCTCCTCCCTATCACATTCCGGACAGGATGGAGAATTGGATAGTCCCATTCGGAACCGTCGTTTGGCTAGGAGTAGGGAGTGACCTTTGCATCGGAGTTGTGACAGAACGCAACGCTCCTTCCGGGTCATGTTTTCTTCGCGTGAAGGGTCGACTGGCAGGTGGACGTCGTAAATATCTTCGGTGTCATACGGTAAAACGGGGTAACTTCGGATTCAAGGGGTAACATTGGCATACCTGTGGCAAACCACTTTGAATTAATGTACAGGACTTATTATTCACTATTCCAGCCTGATGAACATGTCGGAATTACCCTCGTAGTGCGCTGATTACGAATATGCAAATTATGTTTGTAATAAACGCTTTTTTCATCACACAAGCCCTACTTTATTCCAACTCCTTAATTTATCGAAAAACGTGTGTTTCAAAGTAGGACAGCTTATTTGTGTTCTGTTCATGATAGGCATACAAAATTTATCATTTTTTAATGCTAAAACTCTGAAGTTTTCAATGAAATAGCTCCCTTTTTGTTTTGTTGAACCAATTTACATTTATTCCGCCTGCCACAATTACCCCCGCTCCCACATGACTTTTGGGGTAACTCCGGCACGAATTTCTGGGGAGATTCTGCTTCCAAAACGGTTGAGTTTAAAGTAAATTTCATGCATTCTGGTAGTGCAGCCACAGAGTTCCATTGGCCCATAAATCCCGATGGAGGATAGTTTCCACCGGTTGAAACTTTTGGAAAACTGAAGGATCCACCAATTCCGGCAACCTCCCGCCTGTTTAAAATATCGGATGACGCAATGGATGAGATCGGGGACCAGTTTCTTGACGTGCGAGATAAAATGTTTGCTTAACAACCCTTCCTATACGAGCTATGCATTTTTTTGAACATTCCAATTCTAACTGCCAAATATGAGTCCCACTCACGGTTTTTTTTGCGTAAAATACTGCGTATTTACGCAGTCGAGCTTAAAAATACGCAGTCAAAAACAAAAATACGCACCAAAATACGCCGCCGAAAATTCGGTAGTAGGAATTTCTAGAGTGCTCTAAATTAATTTCTTGAGACAATTTACCGTAGTTTGGGCTCTGGCTTCTTCTGGGGGGCTTCCGCCCCCCAGACCCCCCGTATATCTCTTCGATTCTCCTTCCGTCTACAGTTGATTATACTTTGTGCCTAAGCCCACGTTGTAGCATGCGATGCTTTTCTTTCTATTTGATTTGATATAGTATATAAATTAAAATCTTATATATGTGTTCAATCAAGGTTAAATGTTAAATAGTTAAATGTTAAACTGTTCAAGGCAAAGAAGTCAAAGTTTTAAGAGCAAATTTACTCCGAAATTTAAAATTTTCTTCAACTTCTGGGGGGCTGCGCCCCCAGACCCCCTGCGTATCTATATATTTTTCGTCACCTATTCATTCATACTCTTACACCACAGAGAGAGCACGCAATTTAAACTCGAGCTAAGATTCTTAACGTTGTTTAGAACTCTTAAAAACAGCATTAATTCGACGCTAAATGCGTTTATAGCTTTTGTAACGTTGAGAAGCGATTTTTGTAATTTTACGCAGTCGAAATTAAAAATGCGCACTCGAAAACAAAAATACGCAAAATTTACGCAGGTCCGATTTTCAAAAAAAAACCCTGGTCCCACTGACTTTGAAATCACTTTATTTCGTATTTTTTGTTTACTTCTTGAACTGTATATATACTTGTTCTAGTTTTTTACTAGTCAGTTGAGGAGTATCGCTTCATTTAATGCGCCTTTTTTCTTGTCAGTACTGGTTCCTTCTTGTAGTTTACAGAAAACCTTGTTTTCATGCTTCAGAAGCCTTATTTTTGTTGTATACTGTTGTTGGATGAATCAGCAATTTTTTAAAAACTTCCAAACATGCCAACGTTGCCCCTAGGGGAGGTTAAATCGACGAAACAAGCTAATTTATGGCTGGTGCCGAAATCACCCCACCCGGGGGTAACTTCGGCACCTGGCCATTTTTTAAAAAAGTTAATATTGCACTCCGAAATGTCAACGTATGACAGCGGAGCGTGATAGAGGACGTCGAAAGCGTCAAACTAATACCGAAACTGGCTTGGTAGGGCGAATGATACAAAAGTTGCACTGCTTCAAATTTTGAAAACCTGCCGAAGTTATATACCCCATTTTACCGTACTGAGCCCAGAGTCTGCGGCATTCTTCCTTTATGTACCGTTTGATGGCAGCCCTGGCAGTAGTTAGGTCAATTCCTCGGTCAGCTGCCTCGTTTCCCTGGATTCCGACGTGGCTAGGTACCCAGTGAAGGGTTATGTGGCTGCCAAGTTGGGAGAGCTTTGCAACATCGGTTTCAATGGGCCGGATTCAATCTTCTGGATCAGAGATTTGGAGTCGGTGCAAATTTTGACTTCCGGAAGAGATTGGCCATGATGCCGGAGACGGTCGTGAATCCATTCCAGACCGCTGTTGACAGCAGTTTCTTCCGCGCGCAGACTGGAGCAGATACTTCCGGCAGGGGATTCAATGGTGGTAATGATGACTCCTTGATTATCCGATATTACGATGCCGGCTCCACCCTTCTGATTCGATTCTTGTTGTTGATTTGGTGGTCGTTGTGGATATCCATAAACGGCGGCCTGATTAAGCAACCAGACCACTATCCCGGAAGAAGTCCAGCACCTGGCCAGGGGCAACCCGGAGGACAGAGAGGTTGGGTGAGGGACCCAGGATATTATACCTGGATCTAGTATACCTGGGGCACCGGAGGAGAAGATGCCCCAGATCCTCCTCCTCTTCCCCGATTCGATTCTTCCTCGGCGCCATCGATCCAGAGAGTGACGTCAGCACTGGGAAGAGCGCTGAGAGAGGCTAGGGCTGCAGTCTTAAGCTCAGCTGGAGTCAGTTCATCCTTCCGTCTCCCCGGGGATATCGCCCCCAGCAATCGCCCTGGCAAAGCAGGTTATATTGGGCGAGATCATACTCGGAGCAAACTGCTGGGAGGCAGATAGGTTCTCTTGCCCTGTTGACCAGTCCAGCAGAGACTGATGCCTTCCTGCCCTTTTCCCTCCAAGAATCCTGATATGGTAACCGTTGTTGTATATGTCGCTTACTGATTGCACGTCGGGGGTTGTCCGCAGGGAGGCGGAGACTCCTCTCGTATCCAATGGCCACTAGTTCCTCCGCCCGAAGAGAGAACGGAAGCAGGTTCGCCTCCATTCTGGCATATTCCACCGGAGTTCCAGGCAGGCACCCTGCTATTTTCCTCGCAGCCTGATTTTGTATGATTTCCAGGCGGTTGGCACTGGTAGATGAGATTGAAGGGTACCATGTCGAAGCAGCATACTCCATGAGAGATCTGATGTAGGAAATGAAGATCAGTCTGGAAAGTCATCAAGCGCCTCAACAATCGTGAGAAACCAGCAGACCGCTGTGGCATTGAATTCAATGAGAAAACTGTCACATCAACCAAAGAGCTCGCCAACGAGTTTAACAAACTCTTCACAAGCCCACGCCCTCACACCAGCGATAAGGGATCACGCATTCTATCCCGGAAGAGAAAGAAGCTACCTCGATCCTCACAGGACCTCTTCACTACAGAACAGGTGGCCAACGTGATCAAGAACGCCTGGAACTCTCGTGCGTTCGGCCCAGACGGAATGACAGCCGTTCACCTAAAACATCTTGGTCCCTTCGGCCTTGCCTATCTCACGCGGATCTTCAATGACTGTATCCGGAGCTGTCAAATCCCGCAGATCTGGAAAACATCTCATATTATCCCTCTGCTGAAGCCGAACAAGGACCACACGGTTGGAAGTCCTACAGACCTATCTCCCTCTTGTGTCCTGCGGCCAAAACCTTAGAGGCTCCGCTATTAACCTACTTCCCCTACTGAAGCACCACTTGTCAGCAACCTCTCATCAGCACGGATTCAGGTCCAAACATTCCACTACCAGTGCTCTCGCAGCACGAGTGGCCTCTCAAATGACCACTGGCTTCAACGTGGTGGTCTGCGGTGGTCTGCGCGCTAGATCTGTCCAAGGCCTTCGACTGCGTTGAGCTTGACATTCTAATTACTGACCTTCTCCACTCCACGCTCCCCAGCTATATCACTCGGTGGCTCAGCTGCTGTCTCAGAGGTCGTCAGGCAATCACCATCTTCTGTGACGTAAGGTCGCGCGCCAGGATAGTCCGCTGTTACACGGTCTCCTGTTACCTTCCCACGACATAAGTGGTACCCATTTACCGACCAACTAAGGATGGATAGCTGGATTGGCTAGAGCCCACGGCGAACCGATATGTGCTTAGTCCCTTGCTCAAGGGGATTTGTGAAAGCCTTGTGGCAGCGGGGATTCGAACCTCGGACTGTCGGATCCAAAGTCGAACGCCTTAACTACTCGGCCGGCACGGCACAATCGATCAGTGGAAAATCAAAATCGGAATTGGATGCTTTTCAGAATTTTTCACTTCCACGATTTATTCTGAGCACTTCCAGAAGCTGCCAATTATCAGTCTTGCATTGCCCATTTATATATATATACGTTATGAAAGCAAAATAAAATTTGTAAATGCACGTGTATATATAAGCCGGTATAATAATCTTAAAATAAACTGAAGGTGTTGAGTACAGTACAATTATATACGTACAAAACAGGAAAGGAAAGAAAATAGAAGACACTTAAAGAGACAGAAGTGCTGTCACAGAACACTACCTACGTAATAAAGCAGCACAGAAGTAGAAGTGCGCCGCAGGCGAAATTTTTTAAAAACTTGTGAAATTTATTAAAATTATGCTTAATTTTCACTCAAAATATGCATATAAACAGCTGAAAAAATTTTCTAGGGGGGCCCGGAATGTCAAAGGAGGGGGCCCAAATCTCAAAGGGGGGGCCCTGGGCCGCCGGGCCCCCCCCCTGGATCCGCCGCTGGGAGAGGGGCCCCCCAACCCAAATTCCCGTTACACCTATGCCGCCTACCTCAACTTCCCCCCAAAGCCGAGTTCAAAAATGGCTATAAATCAGCTATAAACTGCTAAAGATGGTTATTTATGGCAATTAAAAGGTAATACACGCTATTATAAACCACAATCTGGGCTAATTCAGGCAAATATTAGCACAAATTTGTCAATTTTCAAGCCCTATTTTCGCATACGAAAACTATTCACAGAAGTTGTTGAGTGCGTTTAGTGTACTGTACATACATCTAAAAAAGAAACATTTTTAGCTAAAAAAACTTGGGTACAGTTTAGGGGGGTTTTCGTATTTCGGATTTTGGTCTGGTGGGGTCCCATGAGCCAAATTTGGACCTTCCAATCCCCGCCCCCCAAACCCATACACCTATCCTATCATAGCTTCCTTGGGGGGGGGGGTGGGGGGGGGTGCGGCCCCCTCCCAAAATTTCGAACAACTTTACCCCCCCCCCAGATTATTTGACTTACCCTCCCCCAACTTTCGGCTACCCCCCCCCAACGATTTTTGGACCCGCCAAAAAGTTAGCTAATTTTGATCGAAAAATGGTCATTTTTTGAAAAACGTTTCTCAAATTTTGGCTTAAAATCGCTTTAACGGTGCAAAAACGCCTAAAAAGTTAAAAACAAGCATATATAGGTGTATACATAGGTGTACCACCTGTTTGGGTTGGGGGGGGGGAGTAGAAGGTCCAAATTTGGCTCGGGGGACCCCACCCAAATCCGAAATTTGGGAGGGGGGAGGACCCCCCTAAACTGTACCCAAGTTTTTTTAGCTAAAAATGCTCCTTTTTCGATGTACAGTACATTAAACGTAATCAAAAGCTTCCGTCAATAGTTTTCGTATGCGAAAATAGGCCTTGAAAATTGACAAATTTGTACTAAAATATGCCTAAATTAGCCCAGATTGTGGTTTATAATTAATAATAATAATAATAATAATAATAAAAAGTTTATTCAAATAAAGCGCTCACTATACAAGTATACGGCAAACACTTTACTGAAAAGGATTACACAGAGTCGCAGTACAACATCCAATACAAGAAAAAAGTCATAAAGTCAAAAGGAAGAAAACATTATATACTGGAAATAGTGCAAACAGTGCTTATTCGTGCTCAGTTAAAACAATTGGCAGAAATTGCGTATATTATCTTTTAATTGCTATAAATAACCATCTTTAGCTGTTCATAGGTGATTTATAGCCTATTTTTCAAATTTTTTTCAAAAATTTTCAGAAGTTACAAAAAGATTTTCAAAAATTTTGAATTTTTTACTTGGTTTGGTCCCAGTTTTAGGGGGGGAAGGGGGTTTGGTTTGAGCTCGGCTTGGGGGGGAGTAGTTGAGGTCGGGTAGGGGGGGGGGGAGGGGTGTCTGGCCTCTCCGTGGGGGGGGGGGGGTCTCACAGGGGGTAAACT
Source organism: Trissonchulus latispiculum (assembly GCA_030248195.1). NCBI lineage: Eukaryota > Metazoa > Nematoda > Enoplea > Enoplida > Ironidae > Trissonchulus > Trissonchulus latispiculum. The sequence continues at coordinate 10,202 of JASAND010013952.1, forward strand.
GTAGCCTGGTACACCTATGGGTGTATATACTAGGCTACAGTTTACCCCCTGTGAGACCCCCCCACGGAGAGGCCAGACCCCACCCCCCATACCCGACCTCGACTACTCCCCCCCCCAAAGCCGAGCTCAGACCCCCCTCCTCCCCTAAAATGGGCCCTAACAAGAGAAAAAATGATGAATTTTTGCAAAAATTTTAGCAATTTTTCAAAAATTTTCTGAAAAAATTGTCTAGAAACAGTTAAAAACGCTAAAAAATAGGTTTTAAAACGCAATACGAGTGGTTTTTTATTCGATTTATGTCGAAAATAGTCGATTTTGTGTCCAGAAAGGGCCATTTTTAGCTGAAAAAAATTTGGGTACAGTTTGGGTAGTTTTTTGAAAATTTCCGATTTTTGAGACCCCCCCAGCCAGATTTGGACTTTTTACTCCCCCCAACCCAAACAGGTGGTATATACATGGTACACCTGGGGGGGTTCGGGGGGGATACCCCCCTCACATTTCGGGGGTCGACCACCAAAATCCCAAAATTTACCCCCCCCCCCCCCCCGAGATCCTAAGTTCCAGGGAAACTATGATGCCTATGACATGACACATAATGCCATTAACAAACCCGCCCCCCCCCCCCCTTTCAATATTCTCCTCTCTATCATTGTAAATCTGCGAAACCGGATAAAAGTGCCTGATTTTTAAATTTGAAATCTAAACTAACATACTAGGGTATACTTAATTCAAAAATGCAATTGTTTAATATGCCACCTGCATAATTCAGAAAAATATTAATTTTGAGAAATAAAAACTTTATTTTTCTAGGGAACCTATCCACCACTTCACTGAGACCTAAGATTTTAGTCTTGAATCTGTCTGCTTTCGATGTGCGAAGGTGAGCAGTGTTAGCAACTGCGCCACTTCTATAAAGTTAGCGCCAAGCATTAATTTAATGAAATAGCAGGAAAGCCTATTTAGCTAGACTATCGGCAAAGAGACTAACAGTATATACTCCATAGGATGATCACAATCACGTATAAGAACGTTTCTCATTACGAAGTTTTTTATTTTAAAATAATACTTTTCAAGCCTTCATGTTTCTTCATTGCTTCCCCTTTTAGAAATGTCACGACCCTGTGGCATTGCTTTGATGATATTGTATCTTGAATGCCTCTTGCTTGAACCATCGTCATAGATGCATAGGGCAGTGGTAGGAGTAGTGTCACCGATGGTTACTGGTCCAACCCATGGACAGGCAAGTTTGCCCGCCTTACCAGTTCTTTTAGATCTGTCATAAACATAGACTTTGTCACCAGTTGCCAGCGCTTTCGGTCTTGCTTTGTTACGATCCTAGGCCTGCTTTCTTGACAATTGGTGGGCATCAAGTTTAGCCCTCACCTTATCAATCAACTTGACGTTCTTGGCGAACACAAGTTCCCTGGGAGTCTTTCCTGTAGCGGAATGAGTGGAGTCTAGGTAAGCGGACACCGATTCCTCGAGGAAATTATCCCAAGACATTGGATCGCCATGGGATTTCTTTGCAAGGATATCCACCAATGTCCGGATCACCCTTTCCGCAACACCATTTCCCATCGAGTGATTTGGGGTGGTTTGGACATGATGAATTTTCTTGGATTCGCAGAACTGTTTGAACTTTGCTGACGAAAAGCAGCGGGCTTGGTCGGTGATTATCTTCTGCGGACACCCAGCAACCATCAAATATCGCTTGACGGCCTGGATGACTGCATCTGACGACATGTCTTCTAAGACATACGCCTGGCAGAATTTGGAGAAATTGTCCACAGCCACCAAAAGAACCGATTTCCGTGTTTACTCCGGGGAAGAAAGGTAATGTCCAACGCCACCATTTCCCCAGGCCCGTCCATCCAAATTGGAGACAACTCCGGGATTTCCCTTTGCCCCGAACTGCGACATTTACAAATAGTACAGCCGGACACCCATTGCCGAACGTCTTTGCGCACATCCCTGGCCAGAAATATTTCTTCCGAAGAACATTGTAGATAGTTCTCCAGCTGAAGTGACCACCATTATCCCCGCCGTGAATGTCGAGCACCAGGCGTTCGCGTAGACTTCCGGGTACAAACAGTCGCAGTTCCCCATCTTCCTCTAAATACCACAAGAGGCCAATCTGTACGAGGCCCATCTCTTTCAATTCAAGCTCTGTCTTGTCTTCCGCCGCGGCAACAACCCATTCTGCTTCGGACCAATCATGCTTCGGTAAAACGCGAACTGACTTCATTCTGGACAAAGCATCAGCCAGCTGGTTGGTTTTTCCTGGCTTGTGTTGCACGACGATGTCGAGCGGCCGAATTGTTTCCATCCACCTTGCTATTCTGGGGTTAGGAGTGTCCTCCATCCACAGCTCCATAATGGCCGTAAGTGGTTTATGGTCGGTCCAAACTTCAATCTGCTTCTGAGAGATAGCCAGAACCGTGCCAAAAACTCTAAGCGCCCAGACCACTGCAAGCGCCTCCTTCTCTACGGTAGCGTAGTTACGTTCAGCTCGGTTGAGAGCCTTCGACTGGACCGCAACCAACTTTACGTCTTTGCTACACTTCTGATATAGCACGGCGCCCACAGCGTGCCCACTGGCATCAGTTTCAATGATGAACTGTGAATCAGGATCGTTGGCAATCTGATTCAGTGCGATTGCATTAGACAAGGCGGATTTGAGAGACTCGAATGCCTGCTGTTCCATCTCAGTCCACCGATAGGGAACGCCCTTCCTGGTTAGCTTATTCAAAGGTTCGGCCATGTCCGAAAAATTGCGGATGAATCTCCGACAATAGCCCATCGATCCCAGGAAAGTTCGAAGTTGTGACAAATCTTGAGGTGGCTTCCAGTTGACCAAAACGTGACCCTCTTGGCAGCAAAAACGCACTTTGACAGTTTCACCAGTAAATGGTTATTCCGTAGTCTCCTCAGCACATGACGGAGATGGGTCAGCTTAGCCCTCAAAGGTGTGCCTCAAATTTGGCCTCCTTTAACCTTTGTGTTAATTTCATAAAAGTCCTTTTTCTCAGTCTAGGAAGCCGTCTGCTTCCCAGACTGCGTAGTAATCACGTGTCTACTACAAGTCTTCAAGCTTCCCATTCACTAAGATGTGGGCCGGGCCCATTTGCCCTCTACGCTGGCTTAGTCCCAAAAAAGAATTGCCTCGCAGAGAAGAAGTCAGTATACACCTTTTGGGGTTTATTTAGGTTCGGAGGGGGCTTTTCTCCTTCCGAAATAAATGAAAAGTGATAAAAATTAACAGAACATAGGTAGTTATGCACGTAGTTTACTATTATTTATTGTTTCTTTCTTGATGCACATTTTTAGGTGACAATTGCCCGGATCTTTTGCAAACTCCTCCCTCAATACGAATTGGTTGGATTGGGGTTATTGGGTGATCCAAATGCGTTAATATTTGGGGAAGGATCAGTAATTTCCAAAATTTAAAAAATTTAATTTTTCAAAAATTTTAGAATTTTTAAAATTTCAGAATTTTTGAACTTTTTCGATGAAGCTGAGCATTTTGTCTTCTTGCACCAACATCTGAAAATGCTTCCTACGATCTCTACAGCGGCCCTAAACTGTAAAGATCAAAGGAAATTGCCGCCAACAATAGGCACACGATTACTAACTGCTGTATACAGGCGGCGTTTTCCTTTGATCTTTATAGTTAAAGCCACTGTAGAGGTCGCAGGAAGCATTTTCAGATGCTGTTGCAAGAACGAAAAATAGTCAGCGTCACCGAGTCTATTGGAAAATTTTAAAATTTTGAAATTACTGAGCCTCATGTAACACCTTCCCAAAGTACGAACGCATTTAGATCACCCAATAACCCCCAATCCAACCAGTTCGTATGGAGGGTGGATTGTGGAAAAGATTCAAATGCCCTCCTATCCTCGGTCATCTGAGGATACAGAGTTCCAGCAATGGAGAGAACTTGTTGCACGTATTAATGAGCTGCGTCATTTGTTTTCGGCCAAAAATTCAGGTTCTACAAACTTCCAAAAGCTTTAGCTCAAAATCAACGAAATTCCGCTTTCCTAGAGCTGTCAGCTGTCAACTCGCTGTCATCTCTCTCCAAAATTTTCCAAACTACTCAGTGTTTGCTTCAGCTACGACCGAAAGTTTCTTTCCCCCCCATTTCAGTGCATTCTTCAGGTGTGCTGGCGTTGAGAGTCCCCAGTGCACTGCCTCCCCTCATAGGACTCATAGTCCTTCTTTGACCCACACAGGTCAGAGAAGATGAACTGAACAAATCGTAAAAAATTGATATGTACAGTTTTTCCGTGCAGTTCAGTTTATAGCGGTAAAATGTTTTCTGGTCAGATAGACAGTCAGATAGAATTTGGAATGCTTATTTTTAAGACTGATTTTAGATTTTCTTTTAGATTTGGATTTTGGTTATGTTACAGTTATTCTACCTGAACTAGTTGTCTGGAGAATGCAATTTCCAAACTTGCTTGGGATCAGAAAATGCGTGTACATATGCTACATCTACAAAGTTTTTTACCATTTCTGTTATCAAAAATAATAAATCTCCCAAACATCATTTGCACAGTATTTGTAACCAGGAGGCTGAGGTTTAAGGTGAAAAAACTGGGGTCCTAATCCGTTGTTACACAGAGGCAGACGGCGAGAAGATGGAGATCTGAGTAGTGAGAGAGAGAGAAGGGGAGAACAGGGCCGCCACCGCCACCCTCCTGGTTGCCTTTTTCTCTTATATTTCTCCAACTTTTTTCCAAAATTCTCCCTATGCTAGAACACAGCCGTATTTAACTCCTACTACACAACTAACTAGGTAGCTCCTGATTGGCTGTTTTTACAGCAGCCATCTGCTCATTGGACAGAGCTACCTAGTTACTTCTTCAATAAGGCCTGCCTACTATAATAATAATAAGGCCTTCAATAAACGGAAATTTGGACGTTCAACAAATACTAAGCGGAAATTTGGACGTGCACTGCAGAAACCTCAACTCGGGACAGCAACTGCAGAAACTGCAGAATCTATGCAGAATCACTTATCCCAACTGCCCTTCTAAGGGCAACCATTTTAAATAGAACTTGTTTCATTGCAGAAACCTAGTACAGAACCCAGACTCAAGTGGTATCCCAACTGCCCTTCTAAGGGCAACCATTTTAAATAGAACTTGCTTCCTTACTGAACTAAGTCTAGGAACCGGGCTGAAGTAGTATCCCATCTGTCCTTCTAAGGGCAACCATTTCAATTAGAATTTGTTTGCTTACCGAAAGCTTGCTGATTTTTACTCAAGAACAGAACCCAGACTCAAGTGGCTCCTATTATCCCAACTGCCCTTCTAAGGGCAACCATTTTAAATAGAACTTGTTTCCTTACAGAAACCTAGTAGTCTAGGGTCAGAATCCTGGACTCAAGTGGATCCTATTATCCAACTGCCCTTCTAAGGGCAACCATTTTAAATAGAACTTGCTTGCTTGCCCGTAGAAAGGAAAGGTTACCTCTGCTCGAGGAAAATGACGAGCAAAGGGCTCCTTAAACACAATTTCTACACAATAATTCAATAATTCTCACATTTTTTTCAGTCTCATTCCAGTTTTTAAGCGCAGTCGTCCAATTTCATTCAAGATTTTCGTTTCTAAATATCAGTTTTTTTGGAAAGTAAGCTGTATTTCTCAAATTTTTGCAAGTGCACGCCCTGGCCTTCTAAGAAAGAAAGTTTAACCCACCCAACTGCTGCACAGTAAACAAAACATTTACAAAACTTCAGATGTATTTCTTCACATTTATTATGTTTCTATTTTTTCCTGTCTAATTACTACGGATTTTCCCAGAGCATAGACACTCCCAGCATCCCCTATGTCA
>JASAND010013954.1:0-74625 GCA_030248195.1 Trissonchulus latispiculum
GATGCTCAGCGAGCATCCAGAGAAACTTCAAAGGACAAACAGCGCCACCTAGTCGCTAAGTGGGCTGAATAAAACCCCACATATTTTAACATAGAAAATAATCAAATTCCCACCAATTTCAACACAAATTTACACAACACATATTTCTCATCAAAAACACCACTCTTACTAGAAATTCACATTAATATAAACTCACTAAAATTACACATAACCCACACATTACATCACACACATTACACACTTGTTTGTTATCCTATATTTTCAGGCAATCACACCCTAAGCGACATGGGACCGTTTCAGTGCATTGTTGTTGTGGCGGCATGTTGTTTACTGGTTTCGTCGGTCGGTGCCTTGGACAGAAAATGTGCTCGAAGAGTCATGAACTGGAGGCAGTAAGCTGAGCAGAAACCTGAGCACTATGTTTCAGTAGACTTAGAGGACGCAAACGGTTTCCCATGTAGGTATATATGTAACAAAAAGGTTAGTTAGGGGGGGGGGGTCGTTTTTCTCTCCTTTCTCTGTAGATTACTCACAGGTCTCTTTGGGTTAGCACAGAGCACTGGTACAAACTGTCAATCTATTAATTACACTATTGCTGTCACAGGGGTTAACATGATTCTTCTAACGAATACTTACTTCGACTCGTTTGCCGATATTAAGTTTACCTGGTCTAAAGCTAAATCTAAACTCTCTCGTCTTGACACAGGCACGCCTTGACACTCGCCCAAATGAATCAAATAAATTAAATTGATTATTTAATGAAATAGGTAAATCATTAACATTCAATATAAGCGGAATTAAGTTATACAGACTAACAAACCAGTATCAGCAATACAAACAAAACAGTACAATGAGTTTATGTCGATTCAGTTACAAGTGCTGTTTAGACCTCAAATTTTAGTCAATCCTTTCGAATAACTCACCCAGTTAAAATATGCTATTTCCCTCATTCTTAGTCAGTTTAAACTCACAGTGTAAGCTACCTTCTTGGTCCGGTTTCCAAGTGTTGAGTGTGTGATCCGGTGACAGGTCCTCTGAACAGTAGGAAAAAAGGAAAATCACAGTAAACTCGAAATCAGAAAATAGAAAATTGGTATAGAAAAGAACAGTCGAGCCGTGGCTAGCCCCGAAACGAAATGACAAAGTGTATTAACCGGTCTCTCCCAAGAATGGGCCCTCGGTTAAACTGATAAACCAGAAGTACCAACCGGTCACTCCCACAATGGGCCCTCCGTTGTACAGATCACAAGCAAAAATACGTGAACTAGAATACAGCAAAACACAACTGAATTCAATGGCGGCCAAACCACGACTGATTTGAAAATTTGGGAAAATTTGAGGTTCGGGGGAAAACATGTCAATCATGTGTGCGTGACGTGCAGAGGCGGAGCTTGCGGCTTCCTTTCGTGTAATGCGTTTCTCGTGTGTGTGTGTGTGTGTGTGTGTGTGTGTGTGTGTGTGTGTGTGTGTGTGTGTGTGTGTGTGTGTGTGTGTGTGTGTGTGTGTGTGTGTGTGTGTGTGTGTGTGTGTGTGTGTGTGTGTGTGTGTGTGTGTGTGTGTGTGTGTGTGTGTGTGTGTGTGTGTGTGTGTGTGTGTGTGTGTGTGTGTGTGTGTGTGTGTGTGTGTGTGTGTGTGTGTGTGTGTGTGTGTGTGTGAGTGTGTGTGTTTGTGTTTGTGTGTGTGTGTGTGTGTGTGTGTGTGTGTGTGTGTGTGTGTGTGTGTGTGTGTGTGTGTGTGTGTGTGTGTGTGTGTGTGTGTGTGTGTGTGTGTGTGTGTGTGTGTGTGTGTGTGTGTGTGTGTGTGTGTGTGTGTGTGTGTGTGTGTGTGTGTGTGTGTGTGTGTGTGTGTGTGTGTGTGTGTGTGTGTGTGTGTGTGTGTGTGTGTGTGTGTGTGTGTGTGTGTGTTATCATACGTCACTTCTCCGTGACGCGTGAACTCAGCTCGTGGGGTGAAGTAGGCTCCCAAAAATCCCAAATTTGGACGCATTAACCCCACTTATTTTCCAGGGGGGATAGGTCCCCAAATGATTTGATCTTTCTTGCAAACATACCCATAAATGTTCTAAAAGCACTTTCTTTTCAAACTTGCATTTCCAAAACCACGAAATCTTCGCAAGTACGGTTCAATTAACGACTTCAAAACTAACACCGCGGAAATGGAGACAATAACCAGACGGCAAACCACAGCCATAAAAACTATACAATCTTGGCAATTATTCATTTTATACCTAGCTAATAAGACTCAAAACAGAAACAGTACCAACAAACTAGCTACTACAAAATAAAGTCAATGGTCGATCGAAAACAGAATCAAAAACCTTAGATCCCTATTCTTACCCCAATCCCAATTCCATATTGGTTGGCTCGCAGCCTTCTAAATGTTCTTGCCTCCACATAGATCCCTAAGCTCTTTTCCGCTACCACCTAATGTTGATGCTCACCTCCGAACAACTGAAATTAGAGTAATACCTAAATTAGTCTAGCTGACTGGGCAATGGCGACCGGAGATAGCGTTTACTCTCTAATATACTGCAACTAGGTCAACTAGAGTTGAACAGTTGAACAGTTAAGCTTTAAGTTTTGACTTGGGCGGGCAGATGTGAGCTTCCAGACTGGCACTTTTAGTCTATACATATTTTAGTCCGAAAACAGCTGACTGCCAGAAGCCGCCGCAGCATCCAGCGCTAGCCGCCCACGTAGCCTGTGCAGACATGCGAAGAACGACAACCTGTCTGGCCAGAGTAGCGGATGAAGTCTGCGGGAAGGAGGAGGCAAAACTGGTTCGCCTAGTCGGGGAGAAGCAGTTGCCCGATACCGGCTGCGAAGAGACCAGATAGACTAGAAGGCTTTTGACTGAAAAACGCACTGTGTTGAGTGTGAAAAATAAAGAATCTATCCAATATCACTATTGCATCTGTTTTGTTGAACAGTTACGTAATGAACATTATTATGAAACTATCTGCCGCTAAGTTGCTGCATAGCCCAAGTTAAAGAAATAAAAGTTAGAAATACACCACCAGGCACCCGAAAACTTCGGGTACCTGGCGGGGTTCGAACCCGCGTAAGAGAGAGCACCATGTCAGAGGTAAACAAACACAGCAATCCACAGGGCCAAGAATTTGTGGTTACATTTTTTCTAAACTGCAATGATTTATCTGCTAAATTATGCATTGGATTTTTGTCATTCCTAGCAATGATAGGTTCTTCTACTTTAAGCCTCAGTCGCAAGATCAAAGGCTGCTGAGCGAAAGCTTACTGTTCTATTAAAAAGTAATAACAAGCTTTTCATAGATCAGTTTTTTCATCACGTTTTTTTTGGATTCACCTTTTTTCTTCCAAAACTATACAAGGTATACAAATTGGTCAGGCATAGGGTTGTTACTATAATAGATACACTTCTATAGTCCGGCGTTCTTAAAGGAATATTGTGGAAGCTGCCACTACAAGTCCTCTAATTGGCATATACCGGTGGTGTGATGGAATAGGTATGAGTCAGAAAAAAAAGGTAATTCTTGCAACTATGGTTATTTGAAATCTGATGGTTAGCTAATTCTTGAGCAGTTCTTTTTAAGGAGTTTTTGTAAGACTAATTACTACAGGCAAACTATGTATTAGTTAATATTTGTTTGACTTTATTTAGGTATAATATATAACCTGATCAAAGATTGGCAGCTATGCTGTTTTCAGTTTTCCTTTTTGTACTGTTGTACACCGGTTGCGCAGAATCTCTGAATATGAAATGCGCTCGAAGTGTCATGCATTGGCGGCAGTAAGCATGGCCCAAACAAATACTTTATTCTCTATTCTTTATTCTTCATTCTCACCAAAACAAGTTTTTTTGAACGATTCGTGATGTTTCCTTTGCGATAATAGCGAACGCTTACTCTCACAGTTTAGCGTACGTAGTCTTGGATTTAGATAAGAGTTTATAATAGAAAGAGTAAGACAAAACGCCTCCGTAAACCTGCAATAGGCTGAAAACCTATCGATAAAAGTTAGAAATCTCGAGGGGGGCTTCTTTCTATGATCGCATGCAACGCTGTTATTTTGCGACAACAGGTGGTTTCAACAAAACTTGAGGTAGGAAAGCTGTACAGAAATAATTTTTACATCAGTACGTTGCGCAAAACTACCTCTGTTTAACCATACAACTAGCATCAAATTCTGTTCATGCAAACTATTGTAAATTTGGTTACAAGTCAAGTAAACTTCTCAAGTCAACCAACGATGGTAAATTTTTAAGTTTCAATTATGCTTTTCAGTCCAAAAACGGCTGACTGTCTACAAATTCCTGACCATCCAATTACCGGTGATATGGTCAACTGTGAACTTCTGATTAGCGCAGTCTTTTGTCTGGCCAATGTTGCCAAAGACGCCTGCGGTAAAGAAGAGTCGAAGCTGGTTCTTGACGTGGGAACAGCGCAGCTGCCTGACACGGGATGCTCTTAAAGCTAAACGGCTGTTCTGTCGTAGTTTTCAGTGTTCAGTGATATAAAAGTTGTTATAAAGTATGTAAGAAATGTCTCAGAATATTAAATTTTACCGTTGTAATTTAACAAACCAGTAAAGAATGAATGCATGCAAAACAAGCAAAACACATTTGCTTTGGTCCAAAAATCGATAGTGACGGATTTTGCATTGTCTAGGAGATCTGAGTCCAAATTGTCCAATTGCCAATGTTGCAACAGCTGCTAACGGATTTCCTTGTATGCCACTGCTAAGATTGTTGTGACAAAAGGATGGGGTTGGTTAAACCATCGAATTAGTGGTTCATGTGTTTGAATTCGGTTTATATTCATTCTTTTATTCGATTTATGAACAAGATTTCGGAATCGTGGCGGAAAGATCCAGCATTTTCGTTTTTCACATAACAACTTTGGAAAGACAGTGATAAACAGCTAACGTCAGTTTGAACAATTACATGGGTCCATCAGGACCGGTAAGATTAGATATTAGGGTTGATTCCAAACTCCATGGATTTGGTCGGTTCGCGGACTAGTCTTACGCTACACGGCAATCCGGTGTCATTGTAGTTTCTTTAGCGTTGTAATATGTTTCCCCTTCGTTATGGTTTCTTCAAGAAACTACAGATTTCATTACGTTTCATTGCGGATTCTGGTTTCATCGATTAGCTCTCAGTAGAGCAGAGGGTGAAGTGCTAAACAGCAGGTTATGGGTTCGATCCCCACCGAATAGTTCGGGCAGCAGTTGCTGCAGTATCCTTCTTTCCTAAAAGCATTATGTTGTTCTTTTAGAAGGTTATAATGATTACCAGAAATTTTTGGGATTTAATAAAATATATGTATGTATCAATAAAATTGAATATACTCGTAAAAGCGAGGAAACCTGTGAACTACATGCAGTATTAAAATTATTTAAGCATAGACTGAACGAAAACTAGCTACGATTTTTTATGCACTAAATTTAGCTATCATGATGCCGTTTGAAGCAATTTGTAATTGTTCGCATCAAGTATGAATTTGAGGATTGTTCATACGTTGTTCAAGAAATGGGAGTTTGCATCCAAACCTTTGAATTTGCTTTTTTGGTTCACATGCCGTTGCTTTGCTTAAACTCCGATTAAGTAGATTCGAAGCTTCGGTCGGGTAGCCATGCTGGAAGGCAGAAATGGGTTTCATCGAAAACTTTCCAGAAGGAATTAATTGAGCATTCAGTTACTACAGAACTAATTTCGCAAGATTTTCAGTGTAGTTTCGAAACTTTGCTTTCGTCGTCCCCAAGCAGTACCAATTTTTGAATTCTTCTGAATTTGCACATAGGTATTTCAGTTATTTGTCTGTGACAAAAACTGTTTCTCCGCTACCTAGATTACATACTGCGCGATGTTTAAAAACGGAGGGGAAATATTCAGAGTGGGATTAAACTAGAGTTTGCTAAATCTACCCTGGCACTCAGCTCTAAAAAACTCTATTTTGATGTCAACACTTCAAGCGCTACTGAAACAGTTTGATTTACAGATGCCTACCTTCTTAAAGAATGAAGGAAAGTTGCACACCACCAGCACCACAAAAATCAGGCACTTGGTGGGACTCGAACCCGCTGTCTCCTGCCCAGCGCGCAGACGCTGTAACCAACTGAACTAAGTCACGGGTGCTTCAGTGCAAAGAGCTTTCAACCGGATACCATTATAATAGCTATTAATACTTTTAGACTGTTTACTAACACTCTACTATTGGCAATGCTTCCAACTCTCCTTCTTGTAACGCTAATACTTCAAACTGTTTGCGTTGAATCTCTGGACATGGACTGCGCCCGAAGGGTCATGCATTGGAGGCAGTAAGAAAAGCTATTAAAACCAATTTTCGTTAAGTTATTAGCCTCCCAGTTACCGTAGAAAACTGGGTCGAGTTTTCGGGAGCTGACACAGGGTACTTCGATACTTTGCAAGATTTCCTAAACTCAAATTATAAATAATAAATTTTATTTATAATAATAATATTAATATAATAATAGTAATATGATATAATAATAATAATAATATAAATAATAAATTTATTTATAACCGACAATATGTGACAATACGCGAACGAAACCTGTCTTTCAATGGTGGGCTGCAGTCACACCCCGCAACGGTTCTGATTACATTTTATAGGGTCCAATTTTTATTTTTATAATGTCTAATTTTATTTTTAGTCCCAAAACCGCAGATTGTCCGCAAATTCCGCAGCATCCGGCGGCCGGTGGTCAGCCGGACTGCGATCTGTTGCGGAAGTCAACATCTTGCCTGGCTCGAATTGCCAAAGAAGTGTGCGGTGAAGAAGAGTCAAAGCTGGTTCTTGACGTGGGAACGGCGCAATTGCCCGACAACGGATGCTAGTAAAGAGCTGCATCAGTGTTCTAACTTGTTGTAATTGTGGAAATGTATGAGAAAGTTTTACATAAGCGACTCCAACGGCCATAGAATAGCTACGAATAAATAAAGCTCTCGGTTTTCGATGTGCAGACTCTAAAAAGCTGAATATAATATGACTAGTTATCAGCTAAATAATCCTTAGTATATAATCCCTGTAGTATCTACCCAGGGCAAAGCCATACTATCGTATGGAACAATAGAGTACAATATATAAGCAGTAAGCGCGGAATAAAATTCAAAATATTAAGTTTAAACGATCACCCCTTCCTTACTCTATACGGCTCAAATCAACCTGTAAAGCAGAAAACCTCTGTACCTTAGCAGACGGGGTTATTCAAACTTCAAGTTTTGTAAGTTCCACCGTTCAGCGACTTTTCAAGAAATTCTTCACTGCTACACTAGTTTGCGGCAGAGAAATGTCAGACTGTGTAGATTTCAAATTCGGATGAGCGGAAAAAATCTAAGGAAAATAAGGATTTTGATTTTTCAGCTTTTTGCAATAGTGATGACACTGTACTATCATTTTTTGGAGAAAAGGTTTCGTTTGCCCCATTGCCTATTTTTTTGCTACGGACTCATCCACCACCGAGGCACTACATGAGGCCTATATGGTGTTGCTCTCCGCAGTCCTTTGACAGTGGACAAGAAGCGGAGAAGCGAAGACCACGGACAGAAAATGTGATCCCCAAGCCAAGTCGGTGGACGGTTATTGGCCAGCGGCCGCAGTCACACCCAAGGCAAACGACGTTGACTTTCAGCAACACCGTTTGCCCCCCGCATACCTCAAGTGACTAAGATGGCTGAAACCTTGGTAGGCCTACTCGGAAAGCCTGGGGGCAAAAAACATTGGCTGCAGAAGCAAGGTTCGAAGGGATAGAGCCGAGTCTTAAGATAGGAAAGAAGGAAAGTCCACTTGTTTGAACTACAAATTTTAAAGTAATGGTCTTTGAATGTATGTAATATACCGCTTGGACTTTGATGTACTCAGGAACTCTTAGTCTTACGAATACTGGTCAGCTCTTCCAAATCCGAGAGTTGATGTTGGCACGTTTGCTGACGATGTGCCATACTGACCAACCACGTCGGTTATTGCTCCAACTTTATCACCAACATAGTCAGATTGCTAATTGTCCGATATCTGGGACTCTTTCTTGAAGCAAAGCTCTGCTAGAAAGAGCATATCGCCAAACTGGAGGGTATGGCAGAAAGACCCTGTCGTGGACACTGATCTGAGAGGCCAATTACTCAAATCTAAGAAAAATAATGGTATTAAACATTTGACCCGCGATGGCCAAGTTGCTATCTCCCGCTTGAGAAGCAAGCATTTTATCTTATCTGACTTTCCTGGGAAACTTAGCCTGTGCCAATGTGGTTCACTAAATACCGTTCTACACTGATTAATTGGATGTCAATCGCTGCAGTCCTTTAAAGAAGCTGTATGGCCCAGTGTTTCCTATTCAGAGATGAGTGGCCTAATTTCACAAATTTAGAACTATGTTAATAATATATATATATATATATATATATTATTAACTTATTTTGAATAGCAACCTGTCTTCAGCTAGTACCGGATCACCTTCACGTATTTTAAGTAAATAGAAAAGGATGGTGACGCAGGTAGACTCTACACAGAAGGTCCACATTCCAAATTAATGATAACATAAAAAATCTCTAAAAACTTAGCTTATTAGCACGCCACTCATCTCACGCGTCGGATCAGATCCCCCCCATTGCCTATATCTTAGTCATACAAAGTACTATTTCAACAGAATTTCCGAATTTCCATTGAGTATATAGAAATAAAATCCTTAATTTACTATAATAGTAAGTAAAGCTTGGGCACTAATTTATTGCGAAAATCAGGATCAGGCGATACGTTATCGTTGCAGAACAGTTTAGTTCTTTCAAGTTAGTTATTGTCAGAATTATTTGGTTTTTCTGGTCTAGAAAGTCTTGGGGTTGTTTCTGACTGTTTGTACATACTTGCTAAGTTTACTTTTGCAGATATTTTCAGATAAAGATTTGCCCAAGTTAAAATTTAAGACGGTATATAAGAATGCTGGAAACGTAAAATATCGCTTATATAGCACCTCAGATATACATTTTTAAAATTTCAAACCCAAACCTGATATTTGAAAAATACCGGGTCACCCGGCCACCGGGTCAGAGATCGACCGGTGAGAAATAATAACAAGAAATAGTGACCCGGTTTCATCTCTACCATATATCACATTGCTTAGCCTCAGTGCCCAATTCAACAAATTCCTACTATTGCTAACAGTTTCTGAAACATTTTAGCTGGTCCTTCAATTTTAGGCGTTTCAGCTTTACAGTTTTCAGACGTTTAACAACAAGCCTATAAAATGCTTAATGACTGTTGAAATTCTTGGCAGTTTAGAAGCCGAAGAGGTATTGCTTTGTGCTTTGTGCTTTGTGCTTCTCCAGCGACCCTGTTTACAGTGAACTGTCATAAAACATTACAACCCTATAACGGTTAAAGGCTACAGTTTAGAAGCTAAACAAATGTTATGAAAGCAAATAGACGGTTACGGACCGCGGCCCTTTTGAAGTTTACCGGCTTATCAGCTTTTTACAGTGGCTGCAAAACAGTAGTGTAAACATTGTATAAGTTAAGAAAATTACTTGTTTTACCTAATAGTTTGTTATATAACCATTGTAAACGTCTGTCGTTCAAAGATAAATGTTGTTTTTATTAAGTCAGTCGTACATGCTTTCGGAGATCATGTGAGGATTTTTTGTAGATTCACTTTTTCGGCAGACGGACAGACAGTGTCTTTAGCAAGCTGTAGACAAAAAATCTGAATTGAGGTGGTCCCTGTCGTTTTAGTAGAATCAGTAGTATATTATTAATTTCTTTTGAAAGTAAAGAATTCAACCAAGTTTCAACCTTTAAAGGAGAAGATGTCATCCGCCGTGACGTCGACTAGGCTTTGAGACTCGTTCTGGCAACTTGGTTGAGTTGTTTGTGACCAAACTTACGGGGTCAGTTTCGTGGCTAACAACACTTTGCACCTTGGTAATGATGATCATTACATTGTGATGTCTAATGCAGCAAATAACAACAACAGCAACCAAAATTTTAGTATATTTGGTAAAATGCCCTGGTCTAGACCTGATAAAATTAGCATAAATAAAATAAATAAGATTACAAATAAAATGTTTTTGATCGGTCAATGACCAAACTCTCGTTAAGCCAATTTTAGGCTGGCAAAACATCCTACCTTACTTAGCTATCGGACAGTTAAATAAAATCTTGATTTTGGGAAGGAAAACTGTGGCTTCATCAGCAATGTCCTTCAGAATCAGCATAATTACAATATATATTGATCTAATGGTAGCTACGATATGTGTAAATCATGGGCGATGTGTGTAAAGGTATGGAAGGAATACTCTGTCCTAAACGCTACACTCAATGTATGCACCGTTTGTGTGCTTCGCTGCTTCAACTGATTAGCAATATTGAACCAATTAACTAAGAAATCGTTAAACAACGCTAGACCTAGAACTAAACTACCCCCTAGAGCCACTCAAAAAATGTTGTCACTCAGTCTCAAGACTCAAAGTAACCTATGTCTTGAATTGCAGATTTATCTTCTGCTTCTCCTCAGCCGAATTGATTTTATTATGTAGTACCATTTAACCTGAAAGCACAGAAATTGGTTCTACTGAAATTAACCGTTAATCTATAAATATATCAGGTGTTAAAATTTTACTCAGCTGATGTGTTTAGATGACGAAATCTATCGTAGCCTCAGATCGTAGCTAAAACCTTTTTACTGTACTTTGCTACAACGCGTTGCAAATTTTGCACTCTCCTTCGAGTGCTGGTGCAAGCAAAATTTGCAATGCAAACTGTGCCATAGACTGTTGGCGGTTAGCGCATCATTTTGTCACGATTAGCTGCTAAAATTGTGCTAAACTCTGAACAGATTAAGCTGAAACTTAAACAAGGGTTGACAAAAGATGGGGGGATTTTAAGGTAAACTTAGGACGGCTCCAGAAGTCTAGAAGAGGCTTACTGCGGACGCCTTTTGGATTGTTGACTTTGACGCGCTCCCGCCCTGCAAACTAAGGAGTTCCGAACAAAGTTTGTATCGCTAAACGAGAGGATTTGTGATAAACTCTTTTGCATCATCCTGCATAGTCGCCTTGCATCAAAGCTGATTAGAAGGACTGTCAAACAAGTTTCTAGCTTAGACAGGGCTCAATTGAAGAACGCACCCGAACTTAAACCTTACAGCCTTCAAAGGTGTGACAAGTTTGAAAAAAAACTGCTATTAATGTTGATCATGTCGTTACTGTGAAGTGAAAACTTTTTATGCAAAAATCGATTATGGCAAACGTATACGTACGACGCTACTCTCTTATTTTAGTTCAAAGAAAGATTTTTCTTTTCTTATTTTCTTTCTCTTTAAAGAGACCCCCATATTGCCAACAACGGGCAGTGGCCGAGCGAACCTTTGGTTAAAAGTTTGGCGAAGTTAAGCTGTTGTAGATTATAATCGATCTAAAGATAACGAGTAAAAGCGGAAAAATAATGCTAAACGATTGGCGAATACAAGAACAGATAAATACTAAATTGCAGTCTGGGCTAAACTGGCGCATTTCTTTTATTGCACGGGATTGACTTTGCATGATTTGTTGACTGTCTGTCTAACTGTTGCTTCTTTAATGTCTGATTTCTGGAGAGTATACGATGTTCTCGTTCTCAATCCCCGAATCCCCAATTGCCACGTTAGGAAGAGCAACAATTGTACGCAAAGGCTATAGTTTGACTTTAGTTTGCACAATGTACAGACCGACCCATTTTAGTGTTGATTCTTGAATGAATCCTAAACTTCTTAATGGACGGAAGATATGAAAACTTTAATGGAAGCGTTTAAAACAGTTTGGTAGTAAAAGTTATGAACTGCATACGGTAACGGAAATTGCAGTGTCGTGTGCAAGTGCAGAAATGGCTTCATGTTGCACGTTTTTGGATAATTTTAGCTTCAAACCCCATAAACCTGGTAAGGTTTACACAAAAGATTTAATGCCGTAAAGGCGTAGGCACAACAGTATTCTTAAATAGATCTACATAGCATACTCTTAGTTGATTCTTGAAACAGTTCATGTTTGTTTTGATGAGTAAGCATTCAAACTGCAGCTATATCAAGTTTTGACTAGCTGAAGGCCGTTAAAAAGGTGAAGTTAGTTTTTCGTTTCTTTAAACGGATTTCAAATTTTAAAATAAGGTTTCTAAAATTATTTAGGGCTCATTGTCAGGAATCCTAGTGGTGCGTAGATGATGCATGAATATCAACCGACCACATGCTTCGACATGAGCTTATATCGTACCGGTTTATGCAAATTAGGTAGTTCCCTGATTAGATATCCGACATTGATTCCCGACGAAATAGTATTCACGTCATCACGTGAAACACATTGCAGCTTATCTCAATTGCTGTGAAGGATTTCATTCCTCATTTAACTCATTAATCTGCCGACTAATCAGACAATGGCGAACCAGAAATCAAACATTCATTACATCTGAATTCTCTCGCCAAATGTTGGTCTCCAAAAAGATTGACAATTATTAGATCACTTTCCCGCTCAGGGATGGGAACCATATTTCTTTTCTGAAACTGAAAACTCCCGCTTATCAGCAGAGGAACCTGGAACAGAAAATTTCATTTTGGGGAAAAAACCTAAAAATACCAAGAATAATCATTTTGTGTTCTGATAAATCATTTGGCCCGAAAAGGAGGACTTCTCGCCTCATTATCAGAACAGGTTCTGAGGTAACTCCAAAATCCATTTACCATCTTAAGTAACAACTCTACACTACCTGCCTAGGTGAATAGTGGTAGATTTTGAGACATTATGGAAATAGCCACAGCTCGGTGGTATCACCCACCTCAACCCTAAGAGTATAAATGGTTACTAACATACATACATACATTACATACATACATTAACATAGAGCCGAGTCCTGGGGGGCTTGTCCCCAAAAAATTTTGAGGGGGCTTGTACCGTGTACCAGAGATGAAACCGGGTCACTATTTGCTGACCCGGTGACCCGGTGACCCGGTCGACCCCTGACCCGGTGACCCGGTGACCTGGTGACCCGGTATTTTTGAAAATTCAGGTTTAAGCTTGGAAAAATTATAAATACTTATTTTGGGGTGCGGTGACTGTTTTTTTATTCTTTTGGACACTTTTGGCGTCTAAAATAAGAAGTTGTGAAAGATTTTTGTTTTCCTTAAGGTAACATTGGAAAGTAAATATTGTTAATAAGCCGGAAAAAAATCAAAACTGATTTGCACGACTTCTCACTCAATGTGAATTAAATTACATAACTTTTTGAATCAAACAAATTGGAACAAAATACTTTACCAAAGTCATCACATCATCTAATTTTAATCATAGAGCTTAACGTAAGCACCTTTGTGTTTTATTACTATATACTTTAGTAAAATATTTTATTTAGTTGTATGGTTGAAGGTTTCACTCAGCGGACATTCTTTGGAATTAGTCTTGCTCATGGCTAGGATTCAGATTAATATTCTATTAATAAAACCAAACCAAAATCCATTAGTTCCTAAAGATAGTAAGCCATAACAATTAGAAAAAATGCAAAGCAAAACTCGGAATCTGTGAACCTTGTTTTGCTGAGATTTTCCTTCTTACCGAGATTTGAAACACAAAGCCTGACCCCCTCCCTCAAAAATGATAGCAGCGGTGAAAAATCACTTACAGTAGATGGAGCAACATGAAATATTTTAGATCTTAAAATAAAGATTTCCGACTCTCTGGTTCATGTTCTAATTTTCATTTTCTAAGTTAAGATCCAACGCAATCGTAGTTTCAAACATATAGATCTAAGCTTGACAGGACATTACCTGACAAATATAATGAGGACACTACAACGATAAGCATTTAAAAAACTACACGATTAACTTAACAATATTATAAGAATAAGAAGTTATTGCTAGTTTTTGAGTAATTGTGGAAGTTTTCAGGCGGCGAAAACTGGTAAAATTTCTGAAAAATATGCTTTAACAGCAAAAAATTTCCTCCAATCAAAAATACCGGGTCAAGACCGGGTCAGAGCTCCTGACTCGGTGACCCGGTGACCCGGTCCATATAGTGACCCGAACTGACCCGGTGACCCGGTGACCCGGTGACCCGGTTTCATCTCTGCCGTGTACTAAAATTTTCAAGGGGACATGCGCCTCAAAAATAAATTTGTACAATTTTTCGAAAAATTAACAAAGATTTAAGAGTAAAATCTGCGATTCTTTATTAAAATTTTCACCAAAATCCTCCAGTTTTAGAAAAAATTTCAAAATTCAATTTTGCCAGACTTTCACGAAAAATAAAACATGTTAGATGAAACAATTCCGGCGAAGCCGGAAATTTTTCGAAATTTTAGTGTAAAAACCAAATTTTCCGGCTATTTTTGCTTACCCCTTGGCCATTTCTTCGTTACCCCTTGTACCCAACGGCGGTAGGGCTTGTATACCTTGTCCGGGTTGGGGGGTTTGAACCCCCCAGACCCCCCGCGTTAACCTAAAGTGACTGACTAGGAAGTCAGCCAAGATGTGTTAAAATCGGTACATAGCTGATGCCATGTCTTCTATCTATATCATTGCGTATTAACGATGCTACCACCATAAAGCAGTTTCATAAAAATGTTCACTCAAGTTCTCGAGTCAGCCAGGTAGTCAATTCATTTCAAACAACAAATTCAGCCAACTTTGATCATGTTTGATTTAGTACCGACCGACGGCATTGTTGTAATTAAAAAAGGCCAACTCGAGTACTTGAAAAGTCGAGCCTTTTTATGAAATTGGAAATTGGCTCACATTTAGAGGGAGTGTCAACTTCAAATCCGATTACTTTCCCTTACTGGAAAGGGTACGGTTTTGGTGTCCTCACCCTGCACTTAATGCATTATGGTCCGAGCCGAGCATTGCTTACTCCGCACTATATTACTGAACAGCACTACCTCAGCTTTTACTCTTCTTTTTAATTATAATAAAACTATCTCTTGTTGAACATATGAAACTTAAAACTCCAGATTACCCAAAATTTGGTTAAACAGGTGTAGGTTTTATCCAAGGAATTTAGCTCTTTATTTTCTAAAACTATTAAATCAGCAAACATTAGTTTATCAATAAACAAAGTTGCTACCGGCAAAGATACGGTTTGAGTTGAACTGGCAAAGTTTAGTCAACCAAGGAGAGCAGCCATTTTTTATCAGTAGCTCTGGCTAGCGCAGCAAAACAGCAGTGCTGCATATTTGCGGCCTTCCTTTGAAGTTTTTCATAAATATTTTTTGGGCTTCACTTCGAAACATTTCCAACAAAAGATTTGACAAGTCCTTATAAACCGTAACATTGCTACATTTGTAAGTTTTTGCTTCTGTAGTAGACTGCTTCTTAGGTACTTTGCGGGTCCTTTTAAGAGTCTTTTAACGTCTTGCTTGTTAAAATATATATGTATATTTCCGAGTTGTGCGCAAGACAATACCGAAATCGCCACTAAAATTTTGTAGAATTCGACTAGAATGGAAAACTTTTCCCATTTCAGCCAAGCTTGAGCCACTGTTATGCTGTGAAATCCCCGATTCCAAAACCTCTTGCCCGTTTTACCACTAAAAACTCGAAACAAAATCTTTAATCCACGGTACGCTTTCACAAAATTAGAGCA
The DNA here is from genome assembly GCA_030248195.1 of Trissonchulus latispiculum. NCBI lineage: Eukaryota > Metazoa > Nematoda > Enoplea > Enoplida > Ironidae > Trissonchulus > Trissonchulus latispiculum. The sequence goes on from JASAND010013954.1 coordinate 15,589, forward strand.
TACTGTAGAATTTTTCGTAATTGTATTATATAAACTAGATGTTGTATTTGCTTTACAACTACCATCTATGCGGCCCAAGTACAGAATTTCCCCCCTAAAGTTTCAGTTTGTGTCCAGTCCTGATCGTTTCGTGCCATCATAGTTAGGTTTTGTTATTGATGTCTTAAGTTTCACTTTTTCTGCTTGGGTGAGCTGGGTGAGTTGGGTGAGCAAAAAGTGCAACTTCTTGTGAACTGATCCTCTAGTTGGCGTGTTGTGGTTTTTTCTCAGAATTTACAGGATTAAACAGCACATTTTTAATGAGGAAAAAAGTAAGCCAGGGGCCCGCCCCCCCGGATACCAAGTACATGATGGTATTTTGATGCGTCATGATTTTCTTACCGAGACAAGTTTCTTGAGGCCTGGTCTGCAAAATAGGACCATTCCTTCGTTTGGGCATAGAGTGGCACCTTCTCGGGAGCAATGATGCTGATGCTTGCGCCAACATTGGACGCGTCGCTGACACTGGACGCGTCTGGGCTGGTCGATCTGGTAAACGTATATGTAGTCTGCGATCTAATCTTTAGTGTGCGATCAAATTTTTAGTGTGCGATCAAATCTTTACGCTTAGAACATAATATACTGATACTATAGCATGTGATCAAATCTCTATACGCTGTAGTCATGCTTTGCTTTTGTCAACTTACCCAACTCGCCCAACTCACCCAACTCACCCAAGCTGAAAAAACATGACTTTGAATCAAACTGGCACAAACAGTTACACTTTGTGCGGCTGGGTGAGGGGGAATGCATACTTGGGCCAAAGCCATCTAGTGGTGAGTCTGGCCTATGAAAAGCTATCAGTTGCAATGCGTTAACAATTATTGGGATTGTTAAGGTAGCCTAAGAAAGTTTTTCCAACCCAATTGGGTAAATGAGTAATTTTTCAATTAAGTGATCTGGCCATACTCGATGTTTCGGTTCTCCCCCACAAAAGTTTAAACTTTCATGACTAAATCTATCAACATATAAAGCTAGATTGGTACATAGCGGCAAAGATCAAAGGCAAAACTTTAATATGTTTACCATTTTAATGACTACCGCAAAATAGGGTTTAAATACAGTGCAAGCTTATTCAAGCTCTGTCTGATATCAAAATAGGCTGACAGTTTCGGCAAGTTTTGAAGATTTTCAACTTGAGATTTAAGTGGAGCTCTTATTTTACCGTTTTCTCTAAAGGTGATGATAGCTTAGAAGCTGTCGGGTTGAAGTAGAGATTTTGCAAGGGACAAGGCTATTGTCGGCTTCTCACTTTACAACACTGTCATCCAATACGGCGGATTAGCGCTAAGTCTTACTTTACTACTTCACCGTTCAGCTGCAGTCTTCAGATAAGGTTAGCCGCTTGTAGTTGTTGCTTTTCGCCCTTTCAAGTTAAACTCCGTTTATGCTTGTTTAGGTTGACAAGGGTTCTGATTCTGAGAACGCTCCAACTCAAAAAGTTTTTGAATATTTCTTTTCAGTTTGTCTGAAGCTTTCGCAAAAATCAGTTACCTACTGCGAGTATTATATGCAGACATAAAGTAATAATTAATAATAGTGAATAAAAATAGATATTATTATTAAAATATTGCTAAAATAGCTTAAGAGTTTTTGGCGGAAATTCCAGAAACGGAGTAATTAGAATTTTTACGCATTGTTAGTCAGTTAGCTATCAAATTCACAGAAGTGTCTTGGAATTCCTGTGTGTCTTTGGAAAATATTTTTGAATGTATTCTGATATATCCATATTTCCAGGGGCTTGTTGTTTAAACTTACTGACTGAATATTTAGAAGACAGCTTTACACCTGCAAATAACGCACAAATTTACAAACCTTTGAATTTGGTACTATATCTTGTTAATAATTTTTCAGAATCTGACCTACTAAGTTCACAACAAATGCACATTCAGTTTACTATTTCTGTTTATTTTGAAAATATACAACCATGATTTAATTTTTGAATCTGCATAAACAAATACAAAACTACAATAATTTAATTCCATTAAATCATCGTAATTTTATACAAGGTCAGTAAATACCACAAAAAAATTAAAAAAATTGTCTCGCGTTGAAATTTTTTTGCTGTAGTAAAAATTTATAGGAGCAGACTCATAAAAATTAAGCTAATAAATATTTCTATGTCAAAGGAATAATTGTTTGCATTAAATGCACAGTTGCTCAAGGTGTGAAATATTTAAGCAAACAAGCTTACACAGCCCATAATGCTGTTAAATACCGTATTTTATGAGGGAAAAATTTTATGCCCAGCGTACCATATTAGTAGCATAATTTTATGACATTACGTAAGAGCTTGACCTCAGATAGCACTTTCCTTAAATGCGTCATTTTTACCCTTGTTCGCAGTTGGTCTGTAAAACTCTGTAATCAAAGGCGTTAATTATTTGTAACAAAATTGTTTTTATGTCAATTTCAATGTAGGTAACTTCTCCACGATTATTGGACTGGCGCCTCAGAGACGAGGCCCACCCTCAGGTTCGGGTCAAAGTTCAGCCCAATATTTTCCTTTGAGATTGGATCCCCCTATTTTCAATTACGTCAACAGAAGTCATAAATTCGGTCTCGTTTGTGGCCCTGTGACAGTTGAAAGTGATAAAACTGTTTACACTAATGGACTGTAATGGCCGGAATTAATTAGATATATTTCCCCTCTCCCCTGCTTTTGTATTTCTTGAAAGCGTCACACATTAACAAACCCTCCCTCCCCGTTTTGACGAAACTAGCCAATCAGCGCAGGCTACAGTAATACTCCTACGTAAACCGTTGTGAAGTTGACAAATTTAGTTCTGAGCGATTGATAAGAGCTGACGCGCTTTTCAACTGTACAATCACTTTTAGCTGACATTCTGTGGAAGCAGTTGTTGTAAACCTGCTCGTCCTACCTGTAAATTATTGTAATTTCCTGAACCATCTTTTCCCCACTGATTTTCTTTCTCAAGTTAGTAAAGTAACTGACTGGGGTTACGGTAGGAACATCCCATGGCTCTATTTGGTGAGTTTTAGAGTGGTTTTAGTGAATTCTTTTGGATTAAAGATTACTACTTATATTTAACATTATAAGATTTAGACGTTAAATTTTTGCAAGTCAGTATCAAATTAAATTGATAACTATTAAATAGTTAACTATTAGAGTCAGTCTCAAATTATGAGCAGTATTAAAACGGAGCTTTCTGAGGAGTTATACTTGGTCATTTCTTGTTGCAAGATTTCTAATCCTATCAATTATCGTTTTTTAAATTCTATACGTTTTAAAGAATTCTAGCGTTTTAAACTGTGAAAATTTAGTTCTCATTATACAATGTATTAAAATGGTTTTTAAAAATTAGTTCTTCAGTTTCTGTCTCCATTGTTTTTCTGCAATAGCTGCTCCTAACCTCAAACTCTGACTTAGTGGGACTGATATAGACTGACAATAATTGTTTTTCTGTTATACTGCTGTTATTTTGTTAAGATCCACTGTATATAGAGATAATTTGGTTAAGTGTCTGACGTACAGTTAGGCTAGTAGGTAGGTCTTAAAAATAGAGCTATGAATGTACAAAAAGTGTGAAATGAAATCGGTTTCTGATAAAGTTCCTTATCTTAGACATGATTCAACGCCAAAAGCCAATTTTAGGTTCAAATGTATGTTTACTGTGAAGAGGTGTAAAACGCATTAGCCCCAAAGATGCTCTTACTGTCAGCTTTTGTAGGACAGACCTTGTGTCGCTTTAGTTGACTCACAGGGTCAAAATTGGTATTTAAGGCCGGAAATGGTAACAATTTCACCATTTCGGTGCTGCGTAAAATTTTAAAATCAGGCGGTTCCCATTTTGCAGTACTTAGTGCTTGCTAAGAGTTGGTGCATTAAAGTTTACAACTTCCTTCGTAGCGGTAAAATTGCTCAGATCTTGATGATCCAAGCAGATCAAAGCTTTTCCGAATTTATATTCTTTGTTTGGTTTCAAGTAATACAGTGACACAGGTTTCTTTGATAGGGTACGGCCTTTTTTGATTGCAATAGGACACTTTATCAACTTCTCAGCAAAGCTCTCATTGTACATAGAGTTGCAGCAGCTTAAGCTGAACATGTTGCTCACTTTAGCTAGAATACAAGTTTGCATACAAATCTTGTTGTTGTTTTCCTCCTCATCCCCCCAAAATATCAAGTTTTTCAAATCAACAAATCAATCCGAATGAGCTCGAATGAACCCATTCCGAATTTGAGCTCTTTCGATTAACTGTTGCGACAGTTTATGCACAGATCTGAATCTTCGAAAGAATCATCCGGAGCGAATATTTGACTTCAAATCGTCCAAAACATAGCAAGCACTCATAAATGTTAGGATTGAATTTGAACTCAATTGTGATATAATATATTGATTATATCTGCGATAGTTTTTAGATGGATTTATTATATTAAAGCTAAATTTAGAAAACTGTAAAACGTTTCAAAGCTTGTGGCTTTCAGGCGTTTATACTGGGCGCAGGTGCTTTCTGAAGTTTGGTTGATAAACTTGCTATATGCGGAACATTATTGAAATTCAATTTTCAGAAAATTTCAGATTCGAATTCATTTTGCATGTTTTTGAGACCCAAACGTTGGGCAGTCTTGAGGTAATGAAGTAATGTATCTGAATTTTATAATGGACTAGTATTGCTAGACACCTGTTATCGGTTATTTAATAACTAAACTGAAGGCACAAAATTTTGCTAATTTTCAGAAACTTTAATTTAGTTTCAATTAAAATTTGGTTTCAATGTTCTTAAACACAAAATATTTGTAAAATTTTAAATTTATAAACTTCAAACTTAGTCATTTCCGATGCACCATCAGTCAAGTTCAGCAGTAGTTTTAGCAGGGGGAGGGGAGGGGCGAGAAAACATTGACATAATCTTATCTATTTCTGGTAAATCGGATTATTTGATAAATTTGGCTTCTTATAAAGCTTTTAGTTTAAGCTAACACTTTCAAGACTATGGTAGACGTGAGAGGGGGCAGCACTGATAAGCTTAAAGTGTTGATGCTTACTTTTCCTACTAGCTGAAAATTAAATGTTACCTTTTGACTTCCCATGGGATAGGTTTTCAGTTCTTGAATTTTGGATAAACAGTTGTCGACTATCAAGAAAACTTTGGAATTTTGATTTTTCGCATATTTCTACTGGACATTTGGATGAAAACCGTGTATAATTTACGTATGTTTTGTATACCTACAGTTTGTTTCAAGTTGGGGGCGCTTAACGGTATAGTTTAAGTTGGTAGCTGCTATTGCATTGGACCAGAAAGATGGTTCAGAAAAAGGTTTAAAAAGCAAGATGCTCAAAATAAAAATATGCCCAACCCAAAGAAATGTGCTATATTTGCTTGAAAAAATTGTTGATTTTTTAACATTTGTGTATATTTGAACTCAATACCTAAAATCGCGGAACCCGTCAAACTAATACTATGTGTGGTTTCACAGCGACAAAACGCGCCAAAATTGCCATCGAAAAAAGCTATTTTGATTCGACTAATGCAAACAATATTGTATGCTTGTTTTTGTAGTGATAAGGAAAAGCTGCTTCTGCTTCTGTTTGATGATAAGTTTAAACGGGTACCCGTGACCCAGCGCTTTCTTACCCGGACGAAGCTCTCAAAACAATTTACCGTCTTAAGCTCAACATCAAACAAAAACGCATTAACTATGACAGAAAAGCTACTTTACGAAGTAGCAAAGTTTGGTGCATACAAAAGCTTAATAATTTTCAGTATGCATCTGAAAGCAGTCGCTAAAAATGCTAAATTTGCCTGACCGGAATGCCATTTATTATTTTTATTATTTTTAGTAGCTTTTTTTATTCTTCCGATAAACTTCGAAATAGAAAATCGGAGAGGGACAGGCAAAGAAAAGATATATACCAAACCATTGACGAAAGTATTGGAGTGAATTCTGATTCCGAATTTTTTGCCCTCCTGTCACTTTCTGTCTTACTTTGTCAGTATAAAAAGCCTGTCTCAGGAGGACATATCGTGTTGTAAAAATTTCAGCATCATATTGAGATTTAACGTTTTATTTTATATTCTAAATGTTACAGGTTTAACACTTAATCCAGCCGTTTCATCCGAAGTGCAACCGAGTTGTTCCACAGTCAGCATTATGTCATCAGGTCTACCTTATCTCGCTGCTTCCACTGCTCCGAATTCCACCCCAGGTTTGCCCAATCCGGGAGCCCTCGCCTATTTAGGGGGTCAACCCGGGGGGCTGCGATTTCCAGGGGGCATCCAATCGGGTGACATTTTTGCCCATACCGCCGAATGGATGCGCCTGCAGACGGCCGCAGCTGCTTTCTATGCTACGCAGCTGCGCGCTTCCCTTCAGAACCAGGGAGTTCTGGAGCTCCCCTGCGGGGGACGGTCCCTGCCTTGTTCACTTTCTGCCCCACAGCTCCCCGCAGGGCCCGTATCCATATCGCCAAAGTTGGACTTCAAGAATCTAGGTCAGTCCATTGCAGAAGATGAAGCCAACAAAGCGAAACTGGAGGAGATCCCTGCCGTAGCGCCCACTGCTTCCATGGAACTGCAGAAACCATGGTATACATTATCACTTTGCATACTAATAATAGCTATATTATGTAGATAAATTGTTCCAGTGTCTATTTTCGATGCATTGCAGTTCGATATTCGAATATATCTTAGGATTTAGAGCATGATGTTTTATATATACTCAATAAAACAAAAGCAGGATACTCTAGCACTACCCTCATGGTATGTTGTTAAGTATGCTGGGTGCGCTAATTCAGCACTATGGAATCTAAAATTGATCTAAGTAAAGCTGCTTGTAAATTATCTACCGTATGCTAATCAGCGAGTAGATACATAAATGGTTATGATATGGTTTAGTGCTTAGTTCAAGATGGTACACCCACCCTGGGTATGGGTCCGAATTTCTCGCACCGAGTCTAGGTAGTTTGTAGTGACAGTTTAGGAGTTTTTCTTTTTTACTGGTGCAAGGGATTTCTGTCAGGCGGAGTGTGCTAACCCAACCTTCATTTGTCACTTTATTTGTGCGTTTTCACTGTTTTAGGTTTATGTTATCTGCGGGTGGTGGAGGTCGAGGAGCAGCCATCCGTCGGTCTACGGCTCTGGGAGGTCGAGCCACCAGACCTCGAAAGGAGTTCATCTGCAAGTACTGTCAGCGGCACTTCACCAAATCCTATAATCTCCTGATCCACGAGAGAACCCACACAGACGAGCGACCCTACTCCTGCGAGATCTGTGGGAAGGCTTTCCGGAGACAGGATCATCTCAGAGACCATCGGTACGGTTCAACCACTAGATATATTCCTAGAATGTGAGAAACTTATATATGTACTGTACATTCAGTAACCTAAAAAGCAAACTTTAATTCCATTTAACGCATTCTTACATTCGTTTAACCAAGGCATAAGTTTAGTAAATTAAGTAATTGATCAATATTATATAGTTTATCAAAGAATCAAATTTATCATTAAACAAATTTTAAATTTAAATTTAAACAAACAAAAGTTTTACAGATTACACTTCTTTTTAAAAGCTTAAAAATTTAAAGTCAGAAGTTTTATTTATGGGATTCCACCCTAAAAATTTTTTAAGCTAGAAAAGCAATTAAAGTTAGTTTTCGTTATGGAAATTAGTCTAACTGACAAATAATATCATATATCTGTTCCATCTAATAAGACTTACCTCTGATTATCCAGAAAAGGCTTCGATCTTATCAGTCTGTCAGCTAAGTTTAGTATTTAATTTTGATTAAATTTTTTATTATTTCATTTCATTTAATGTTCAGTTTTTTGATGTTTAGGTACATCCATTCCAAGGAGAAGCCGTTCAAGTGCGACGTCTGCGGGAAGGGCTTCTGCCAGTCTCGAACTCTCCAGGTCCACCGAATCCTCCACATGGAATCTTCGCCCCACCAGTGCCACAAATGCGGTCGCACCTTCAATCAGCGATCTAATCTCAAGGTTGGCTTAAATATGATTACTCAAACTTAGAACGTATGTAACAGTTTAACGATTTTAACCGTCAACAAATTTACACTGGCTTACATCCATGACAGCTAAACCAAAAAATATTATTAATAGATAAAAAATAATAATAAATAATTGAATAGATTATGTCAAAAGTAATAATTAAGAAATTCGGTGCACTCAATGCATCAATCCATTTTCTTCTGCAATTTTGCTTTATTAATTAAATATAATTAGCGATATGCAAATTAGTTTTTGTTTCTTTAATTTTAGACTCATCTATTGACACATTCCAGTCACGTTGCGCCCCTTCAGTCCACTCCGCTGTCATCCTGCTTTCCACCAGTCTTCAGCCAGGCCATCTGTCTCAAACAGGCTGATCTATCTTCCACATCAAGCCTGACCACATCTGGATCGCATTGACTGTATCTGGAAATCCTTAAATTCAGTCCTGCCGAAGTTAGGTTTAACTTTTAATTGGAATATTTTTGGTTGTTAATGTTTTATTACTAATGCCATTTACAGTATTCTATGTTATTTGCTTTCTAGTTACGGTTCCGTTCTGCATTGACAATTGCCAGTTGCTTTTTTGCCAAACCTTGTATTGCCTTCTGTTGAGTTATGCTTTGTGTAGAGCCTTTGGACAGTGTCTAAATGTTTTGTATATTTCCCTTTGCTTATGTTTTTATTAGACATTTTGTAGATAGTTTTATTGTTTTCTGTTGTATTGAGCTTAAGCGTTTTTTCTATTATTCTGTGAAACCGTATTTTTGTCTAATTTTTAGGAACAGGGTGGGTTAATAGTAATTTGTCCTTCAAAGTATGGGTACTTCGGGCCCCACACATGCTCGACATTGTCGCTAAATTTTTTCAAAGGTATTCTCAATAATTTCACAGATTAATTTTATGTAGTGTCATAAATATTAAATTTTTATCAAGAGCTTACGACACGTCCTGTTAGTTTGATAGAACATGTAACTGCTGTAATTAGCTAATGACCTGTGTTAATTAATATTTAATCAGCCTTCAATCATTGTATATGTCTTCTATTAATTTATTTGATAAATCATTGTAATTATATGATGTCTGATTCGAGTGTGATTCGCTAGTCCCCCTTTTCTTATCAGTGTTATTCCATGACCACTGCTTTTGTGCTTGCTGCTTTTATACGAGCTTAAACCCTGTCTCATTCTTGCGATAAATTTCTCCGATTTCGCATCCAGTATCAAAATTACTTTTGGGATATTGAACGGAAAAATTTATATTTTCACAAAAAGATTTATATTTTTCGTTTCTTTATCGCAAGAATCCATATTTTGTACCTTCCTGCATTGTCAACTATATAAATTATACTTTTGTGATTAAAATGACAGAATTTTAATAAATCAAAACGAATTTTTTAATATCTTTTGGGAATTTGTTTGTCGATTCTGAATCCTTCCTTATAGCTCAATGCCATGGCAACATTAATTTTATAAGTCATCATTTCAAAAACATCTGAAGAGATTCCTTCTGTAGGATTTATCAATTTTTATATAAATTGGTAGCAGTGTGTACCTTATGTACATTGTTTCCAGAATCTGTAAAACCTGGATTGGTATTCTGACTGCTAACACCATTTTTGCTTTACTTATACTCAAAAACCCAACTACATGTCCCTTTAACTACAGAAAACAGTGCCAAAGTTTTCCTCGTCCCTTCAATAGATAAAATTGGATTTTGATTAGCAATCTCCAATGTGGTTCCGCAAAACTTTTCACTTTAAATTAACTGATTAATCAATTGATTATTTAATTGATTGATCAATTTAAGTTCCTGATTCTTTGCGACTACGCACGAACAGGGACAGCCCGAGGGTTGTTAATTTACATGTATATAAAAAGTAATAATTTTTTTACACCTGTTTTTAACAGTGTAAAAAGTGTTAAAAAGAGTAAACAATATGCAGAAAATGATTCATCCCTAAATTCATTTTCCGTGAACCATAATAATAATTGACAGATCATCCAACGATCAGAAAGGATGAGATTTAGGCATTTACCGCAGGCCACAGCCATTAAGACTAGATGGCACCGCTTTTCTTTATTTTTACAATTGACCATGAGCTTTGCCTAATTGCTGACAATCCTCCATCCTGCTGGTTCAGAAAATATTCATATTTCTCCTTTGCATTTAAGGTGGTGATTCCTTTTCGGCACAAATTGTTGGTTGTCGCAAATCAGATTGAAATTTGGCGAAACTTTCCGAAATACGTTCGTTTAGCGTTCTAACACTCTCCGCGCAATCCCGGTTCAAAAATTCGAGATTTCCGGTCAGGGCGATTTTTCCAAATTTCTGAAAGTTTGGCGGCAGATATACAGTTATAACTATATTCATTTGAAAGATCTCGTTGAGCTTCACATTTGTGCTTTCTAAAGCAACGTTCTAGCTTTTCTCTAGCGTGCGATATAGCCGAGTTTCTTGTTTTGGCGCCGAAAACTTGTCATTTTTGCAGAAATCAAATAATCCGTCATCTTGAACTACACAAGCCGTAAAATCAAACTAAGGGCGTCGATCTGAAGGTCTCACAGGGGCAAATTATCTGATGAATGATCGTCTTCCAACAGCTATCCCGTGGGCTGCTATCATAAAAAATGTAGTTTTTGCAAAAAACGACCAATTTTTTCCAAAGATTGCGGAGCATTCACCATGCAAGTTGGAGGGCTGCTACTGAACAAATGTGTTCTGCACAAATATACCCAGGGACGATTTTTTAGTTGCCCCGATTGCTGCTTTCTAGCTATAGTAATCGCTTGACAAATTTGGGAAAAGTTGGCAAAATACAGGTTACGCACACATTTCAGCTTATTTCTCTATAACGAAGAGCGATTTCACAAAAAATAAAAAATCGTCCCCAGCTATTTGATGGAGGTATCGAATGATAAACCGATGTCTCGCGAAAAAAATTACGTGAGTCTGCAAAAAATCTTGAAAATTATACTTCTGAAATGTGTTAAAAATATTTTAGAAAAGCAACATTGGTTTCATGGTATGCATTAAAGAGAGAAAATATAAAGCTTCATTTTGACATAAAAACGGCTTCTTAACTCCAAGTAATGAATGAGTAATAATGGTGCAACCTTTATGTGACCAAAGGGAATCACCACCTTAAATGGCGGCAGATCTGGCAAAAGAAGAATATCGAAAGTGCGCTGCCTGTAGCAAATGTAAAATGTCATCAAGAGTACATTATGTTATGATGTGATCCACTGTTGTAGTCGTTCTGTGGTTAGAACGATTAGTCACTTTCTGTGTCGTGTGTTATAAGTTACGAGGACGTTCAGTTTAGTAAAATCCGAGTTAGTGAACGGTTGCATAAAACTACAACACATAATACATAAGAGTATGACAGCAGTCAAAGAGTATGACAGTAGTCATACTCTATGTATTATAAGCGTGACACATCCTGCACGCTAACGGTTGACTCCCTCCCCCGCAAATTGGACCCTTCACTTCAAAGAAATTTGTGCGCTATACTTGTGTTCTAAAGCTCGAAACAAAACTCAAAGACACAAAAAAGACACGAGCTTTAACACACAAGCATACAGCGAGTGAGCGTACCCCCGTTTCGACTGGATACCAATTTACGGGGGGTCACTGGGTCCAATTTGCGAGGGGGTGGTCAGCCGTCACGCTTATAATGCATAGAGTATAACTGCTGTCATACTCTTATGTATTATGTACTCTTGATGTCATGCAATGGCGACTTGTCATTTCGGTTATTTGACATCAGGAAGATCATGAAATCAACAGCAATTTCAATTAAAATAATGAGAATGTTTGGTTTTGAAAAACCTATTACAAAACTTAAATTATCTGGTAAACATTTATAAATTTTGGATTTGAAATTTTTGGTTCTCAAATACTGTTTCATTATGGAAAAAATTGGGCAGTTCGCTAAATTGCTTTGTCTTTGTTAAACGTTTCGCTAAATTTCTTTATCCAGTTGAATATTTCATCTTACAAGAATTCTAAATTTTTCAATGGAAGGAAACAATCCACTAAGCAGGCTACAAGGAAGAGAAACAAGAACCATGCACGAGAAACCATTACAACAGCGTACAGTGGAGAGCTGATTAATCCAAATGCATTTCCAGAACACTCAACAAGGTCTAACCACAGCTAAACTTTATTTTTAATATAATTTTCACGCATACAAAGCATCGTGTCTGCCATTTATACGACTTTAGTATTTGTACCGCTCGGCAAAGTTTGGAAACCTCGAGCCCCGACTAAATATTCCAAAAACAGGTTATAATGCGTCGCTACTTTTGATAGATAAAAACAGTGTCACTGATATGACGGATATAGGAGCCTGAAACTTGCCTTTTATGGGGGACCAGACAACGATTTCTTCTCTACTTTTCAGAAAAGTTGCACATGCCGCTCTGGTCGGTAAGAATTCGGCTGTGAAAACACGTGACTGTTCGGCAGGTGTGTTCGGGCTCAGGATATTACCGGGCCTTATAAGGACAGTTTTCCTAGTGGGTGCACGGTGAGACTATTTATTTGCGTTGTCTTAAATCTCCTTAGTGCACTTACGACCCGAGCGAGGCAGGCAGCCGCGCTGCAGCATCTGCAGCTCACGCCATTTACCCTGGCATTGCTACAAGTGAACTGTCCTATGAAATCATCAGTGGCTGGCACTTGTATTACATGTTGGTAAAAACGGGGATGGTCAGCGGTCTTGTTTGGGTGCAAATACCCCTTCTGTGCCTTGGTTCATGGTATATGGAAAGGTATGTATATGGTATATATCCTTATGTGGAAAGTTTTCCCAGGGAACGTCGTCCAAATTAAAACGGGGAATTTGAACGGGATTCCATTGAAAAATTTCAGCTGTAGGCTGGATTTCTTACGGGGTTATTTTTTATGAGTCCTAAAATTTTTCCTGAATGTTGGTATAAAGGTTTTTTGGCTTTTGCCAAGATTTCTACTGGCTGTTAGACTGTAACTGTGAAGTAAGCATACGTAGGTCGCTTCGCGACTAACCTTTATATCAAAGTTGTTTCAAAAGCACACATTTTTATGAAAATATTAAAAACTAGAAACCCCGTCAAACAAAGGGGTTAAAACATGGTTTTAACGAGATATTTTAACAAATTTTCCCGCTGGGTTTTAGACGGGATCCCGTTTCTAATTTGGACGACGTTCCCAGAGGGTGGATGGTAGACATTTGCCCAAAAGTCTTTTGTGTCCTTGAGGACTGCCGTGGTACTGCAGCTGCTGCTGATGCTGGTTATGTAAGGTTGAAGCTGGGATATCTCGGATATCTGTGGCCTGTGCAACTATGCCCAACGATGAAGCCTGTGGCGCTGATGCCAAGATTACTCTGGGCTGGCTGATTATGACCGAGTTCTGTTCCCAATCTCAATCCAACTATAAATACTATCTTATCTGTTCCATAATGGATTGTGCCGGTCTGGGAACATTATGTACTTTGGAGCTGGACGAACTCACCGCCACCTAGTCTCAACACTGATCAACCTTGGATCTGCCTTGAAAGTATTTGAAAGTCAGCAACTTTCATTCAGACGTTATTATTTATGACATGTATCGGGTAATTCCCGTTTCACCCACCTCCGAAATTTTTAAAACTTGACTAAATAAGATAAAATTTGGCACAGGTTGGTTTCGATCACGCTGAGATTAATTATCGCAAAATTGTTCCATTTAGCGAAATTTGATTTGTTCGATTCGCCTGGGGCTGAGCAAGGAAAACCGAGAAGTTTCTGTCGTCGATTTTGCTGAAAAGTTGCATACAGGGGTTTTCAGGGTCGTATAACACGAACATGAAACTTGATTAAACGTTTTCTTAGCTCTGTTTGAGCTAAAGTTTTAAGCTTACACAGAGTTAACAAAATGTTGAATCGAAGAACTGACTTCAAATTCGTGTACTGCGACCCAGAAAACCCGTGTATGCAACTTTCACCAAAATCGGCGAGAAAACTTTTCGTTTTCCGTTGATCCCCATTTGCGAATCGAAAAAAATCTAATTTTGCGATATTTGGACTCAACGTGGTCGATAACAAACCTGTACCAGTTTTTAGCTCATTTGGTCAAGCTTCAAAAATTTTAAGTGATATGTGTGTAAAATGGGAAATATTCATGTATCAACATGATTGAGTATACAACACCTTTCTAAGGACAACAAATTAATAAACTAAGACTTTGCAAGCATGATATTCAACATCGAAAGTGGGTGCCAATGGCTTTTGATATTGTGAATAGGTATTTGCACCAGCCACAGAAACTACCTTAATTGTGAACCCTAATATTTTGCAAGGAGTGCACCTAAAGATACCTACAAGTGCACCTTACAGAAATTTACACATTTTGTAATAACGTCTATTGGTCTGAACGTATAATAATGTATTATAATAACGTATAATATTTTGTATGGCAGGGTGTGCATGCCACATACTGAAGAAAATGCATGCAAGAATAAGCCCTTATATTGTACATAAGTGTGCATACATACCAAGATGCATTTTCTGAATATCGAACACCTATAAGGTAGAGTTTAAAATTTTAACTTTTTAAATTTTAACGAATTTTAAACATCTACACTCACTGGCCAATCAAGGCACAATTTAAACCCTAATGAAGAATCTGAAATCTTGAATTCGGTTATTTCGATTTAAGTTTTCGTTAGCTCTTTGTGAGCTAAAATTCTAAGCTCACAAATGCATGCGTCTGCGCATTGGGCAGCTAGCTATAGTTACCCAGTTACCGTTAATGCCTAATCGAAAACTGCTTCCAGTTTAGGGACAAAAGTTTCGGACAAAACTAAAAAACTAAAAAAATGATTCTTAGAGCCGGCGGCAGTGTATATTTTCCTATACAATATTTTAAGGTTATTAGCGAAATTCCAGAAGTCACAGCCGAAAATACGCTAAAAGCAACGCAAAATTTTAACAGCCCTTGGCTTTGACGAACCCTCTTTTCAGAACTTTCAGACATTTCCCTATGTTGGGGCGCACAGCTTTTCATGTGTTTGGGTCGATTATTTTAGAAATACGACTATTAATCAATACCCAGCAGAGAAATTTGTAGGTAATCCCATTTGTTTAAGCTTTCAGTGAGAAAAGTAACACTGCTACGTAGCTCTAAATCGTGCATACTCATGAAAGGTTTACCGTATTCCTATGTAGCTACGTACTCGAATTTTTGATGATTTATTCCTGTAGATTAGGTCACTTCGCTCAGAGTTCAGTCAGAAATCGTCTTGTCGGGCTAGACAAGAAAAAAGTAGCAACCAACTTAATCAGAAGCAGACCGCAATAAATCAACATTGCAACATGATGGTTGACAGAAGGTTACATGAACAAAAAACTTAGACTTTTATCATTGACGATAAATTTCCTTTGACATGAAACGCCGCACCACTCCTGATATATTGGTCTGAACTATCACCAGGAAAAAACACTTGTAAATTTTGAACCAGATATTTTTTGTCGGGATTTCATACATCAAAGACGACGCCTTTTGTCGTCGCAAACTGTCAACGAAGCCACTGTTTCGCCGCTTTTTTCGATCCAACTTTGGCGACGGGCGACAGTTGCTATCATATCTCCCGAAATAAACTTTGACGTTGGGCGGGACACTTCGCGTGGGCAGTAAAATTAATTGGTCAGATTAGAGATAAAAAGGTGCGAACCAAGATGATAAAGTCTTGAAATAGAATCGAAATCTAAATTGGAATTTTTTTGATGAGTGTAACCGCCCCCCTCTTCCGTACAATGCTGCTGACATGGTGATAAAAATGTTTGTTGGGGGCGAAAAACTGGCTGTGCAAACAGGGAGCAACATTTGCGACAAAAGCGATTAATTCATTTTTTAGACGCTACCGACTTTTGAATTTTACTTGAAGCCATGTAATCTGATAAAACTGACAGATACAAATAAAAATTATTACTGTAGAGATAGTATGTAAATCATTCATTTATGTATTGTCACCTTTGTTACACACCTAATACTTTTTCGGCCTTAGCTACTGCTTGGCTTTAGCTATTGTCATCATTCTATTTGTTGGTCGGGGAGGTGTTGTTAGGTGGGGTGTAACTATTGGGTAGGTGATCAAACTTGGGGGCGTGGTTTGTGCGTGTCAACTGCTGGTTGGGGGGTGGGTTTTCTAAGCCCCGCCTACTTTGGGGGTCTCCCTTGAAAACTCCCCAACACATCAGTTGTGTTAGTTTCTTTCCCAACTCCAGTCGGTATAATCGCTCGTCGGTCGCCCGATTAACATCTCTCTCGTTTGGGTCAACGCTCCGGTGTTTCCTCAACACCTACGCTGTCTCCCCCTGGGGTGTACACTGTACTGGGTTCATTCAACCCTAAGGTTTGTTTGTATTGTTGTGTGTGTGTATTGTTTGTCTGGGATTGACTGTCTGTCAGGGCTTACGCCCACTGTCTGTACGTACGTTTATTAAATCATTTATATAACGGCCTTGTCATTTTGGTAGGTTAGGGTTAGTTGTTAGGCTAGGCAGGTAGGATTATTATCTGTATTTGTATAACTTTATAGTTTGGCGAGGCTTCCCCGTCCTGGCTCCTGACGGCCAGGTCCGTTATCTATTGAGCAACAGATCCTCCGACAATTACTTGTCGGGTAGCCCAATTGGAGAATCACATTTGCGCTACATTAGTCTGCCAGGTGGAAAACTGGTCGAAGCTGGTCCTCCGCCCAGTTTGTGGTTTGTGTAAGTTTTTGGGAATTTTTTTTTCCTGTACCTAGGAAGAAAATTTTACCTCTACAGGTAAAATTCTCATCGCTTACGCGAACTCCTCCTGTGATCTGGAACTTGGAACTCCTACCTATTGTTCTTATTTACAACTACCTTGACCTAATTACTTGGTCTTTTTCCTGGTGATAGTTCAGACTAATATATCCAGGTGTGGTGCGGCGCGTTTTCATGTCAAGGGAAATTTATCGTCAATGACCTAAAAGTCCAAGTTTTTTGTTCATGTAACCTTCTGTCAACCATCATGTTGCAATGTTGATTTATTGGTATCTGGTTTCTGATTAAGTTGATTGCTACTTTTTCTTGTCTAGCTCGACAAGACGATTTCTGACTGAACTCTGAGCGAAGTGACCTAATCTACAGGAATAAATCATCAAAAATTCGAGTACGTAGCTACATAGGAATACGGTAAACCTTTCATGAGTATGCACGATTTAGAGCTACGTACATAGCAGTGTTACTTTTCTCACTGAAAGCATAAACAAATGGGATTACCTACAAATTTCTCTGCTGGGTATTGATTAATAGTCGTATTTCTAAAATAATAAACACATGAAAAGCTGTGCGCCTCAACATAGGGAAATGTCTGAAAGTTCTGAAAAGAGGGTTCGTCAAAGCCAAGGGCTGTTAAAATTTTGCGTTGCTTTTAGCGTATTTTCGGCTGTGACTTCTGGAATTTCGCTAATAACCTTAAAATATTGTATAGGAAAATATACACTGCCGCCGGCTCTAAGAATCATTTTTTTAGTTTTTTAGTTTTGTCCGAAACTTTTGTCCCTAAACTGGAAGCAGTTTTCGATTAGGCATTAACGGTAACTGGGTAACTATAGTAGCTGCCCAATGCAGCATTTGTGAGCTTAGAATTTTAGCTCACAAGAGCTAACGAAACTTAAATCGAAATAACCGAATTCAAGATTTCAGATTCTTCATTGGGGTTTTAAAATTGTGCCTTGATTGGCCAGTGAGTGTAGATGTTTAAAATTCGTTATCAGAAATTTAAAAAGTTAAAATTTTAAACTCTACCTTATACGTGTTCGATATTCAGAAAATGCATCTTGGTATGTATGCACACTTATGTACAATATAAGGGCTTATTCTTGCATGCATTTTCTTCAGTATGTGGCATGCACACCCTCCATACAAAATATTATACGAGGGGAAAGGTGGGGAAAGTAAGGGTGAATGGGAATTAAAGTAGGGAAGGTAAGTGGTAAGTGGAAATTCTAGGAAATAAGTATAAAATAAAAATTAAAAAAAAAAAAAAAATGATACAAATTAAAAGGGAGGGAAATGGGGAGTTTTTTTTTTTTTGTTTATTATATATACATTCTTTGATACGTTCAGACGATTATAGACGTTATTACAAAATGTACTTCGTAAGGTGCACCTGTAGGTATCTTTAGGTGCACTCCTTGCAAAATATTAGGGTTCACAATTAAGGTAGTTTCTGTGGCTGGTGCAAATACCTACTCACAATATCAAAAGCCATTGGCACCCACTTTCGATGTTGAATATCATGCTTGCAAAGTCTTAGTTTATTAATTTGTTGTCCTTAGAAAGGTGTTGTATACTCAATCCTGTTGATACATGAATCTTTCCCATTTTACACGCATGTCGCATATCACTCAAAATTTTTGAAACTTGACCAAATGAGCTAAAAACTGGTACAGGTTTGTTATCGACCACGTTGAGTCCAAATGTCGCAAAATTCGATTTTTTTCGATTCGCAAATGGGGGTCAACGGAAAACGAAAAGTTTTCTCGCCGATTTTGGTGAAAGTTGCATACACGGGTTTTCTGGGTCACAGTACACGAATTTGAAGTCAGTTCTTCGATTCAACATTTTGTTAACTCTGTGTAAGCTTAAAACTTTAGCTCAAACAGAGTTAAGAAAACGTTTAATCAAGTTTCATATTCGTGTTATACGACCCTAAAAACCCCTGTATGCAACTTTTCAGGAAAATCGACGACAGAAACTTCTCGGTTTTCCTTGCTCAGTCCCAGGCGAATCGAACAAATCAAATTTCGCTAAATCGAACAATTTTGCGATAATTAATCTCAGCGTGATCGAAACCAACCTGTGCCAAATTTTATCTTATTTAGTCAAGTTTTAAAAATTTCGGAGGTGGGTGAAACGGGAATTACCCGATACATGTCATAAATAATAACGTCTGAATGAAAGTTGCTTACTTTCAAATACTTTCAAGGCAGATCCAAGGTTGATCAGTGTTGAGACTAGGTGGCGGTGAGTTCGTCCAGCTCCAAAGTACATAATGTTCCCAGACCGGCACAATCCATTACGGAACAGATAAGATAGTATTTATAGTTGGATTGAGATTGGGAACAGAACTCGGTCATAATCAGCCAGCCCAGAGTAATCTTGGCATCAGCGCCAAAGGCTTCATCGTTGGGCATAGTTGCACAGATATCCGAGACTCCGCAGCTTCAACCTTACATAACTAGCATCAGCAGCAGCTGCAGCACCACGGCAGTCCTCAAGGACACAAAAAACTTTTGGGCAAATGTCTACCATCCACCCTCTGGGAACGTCGTCCAAATTAGAAACAGGATCCCGTTTAAAACCCAGCGGGAAAATTTGTTAAAATATCTCGTTAAAACCATGTTTTAACCCCTTTGTTTGACGGGGTTTCTAGTTTTTATTTTCATAAAAATGTGTGCTTTTGAAACAACTTTGATATAAAGGTTAGTCGCGAAGCTACCTACGTATGCTTACTTCACAGTTACAGTCTAACAGCCAGTAGAAAGCTTGGCTAAGCCAAAAAACCTGTATACCAACATTCAGGAAAAATTTTAGGACTCATAAAAATAACCCCGTAAGAAATCCAGCCTACAGCTGAAATTTTTCAATGGAATCCCGTTCAAATTCCCCGTTTTAATTTGGACGACGTTCCCTGGGAAAACTTTCCACATAGGGATATATACCATATACATACCTTTCCATATACCATGAACCAAGGCACAGAAGGGGTAATTGCACCCAAACGAGACCGCTGACCATCCCCGTTTTTACCAACATGTAATACAAGTGCCAGCCACTGATGATTTCATAGGACAGTTCACTTGTAGCAAAGAGATGCCAGGGTAAATGGCGTGAGCTGCAGATGCTGCAGTGCGGCTGCCTGCCTCGCTCGGGTCGTAAGTGCACTAAGGAGATTTAAGACAACGCAAATAAATAGTCTCACCGTGCACCCACTAGGAAAACTGTCCTTATAAGGCCCGGTAATACCCTGAGCCTGAACACACCTGCCGAATAGTCACGTGTTTTCACAGCCGAATTCTTGCCGACCAGACCGGCATGTGCAACTTTTCTGCAAAGTTGGGAAGAAATCGTTGTCTGGTCCCCCATAAAAGGCAGGTTTCAGGATCCTATATCCGTCATATCAGTGACAGTGTTTTTATCTATCAAAAGTAGCGACGCCGATGCATTATAACCTGTTTTCGGAATATTTAGTCAGGGCTCGAGGTTTCCAAACTTTGCCGAGCGGTACAAATACTAAAGTCGTATAAA
The DNA here is from genome assembly GCA_030248195.1 of Trissonchulus latispiculum. Lineage (NCBI taxonomy): Eukaryota > Metazoa > Nematoda > Enoplea > Enoplida > Ironidae > Trissonchulus > Trissonchulus latispiculum. Next base: position 35,906 of record JASAND010013954.1, read on the forward strand.
TGGCAGACACGATGCTTTGTATGCGTGAAAATTATATTAAAAATAAAGTTTAGCTGTGGTTAGACCTTGTTGAGCGTTCTGGAAATGCATTTGGATTAATCAGCTCTCCACTGTACGCTGTTGTAATGGTTTCTCGTGCATGGTTCTTGTTTCTCTTCCATGTAGCCTGCTCAGAGGATTGTTTCCTTCCATTGAAAAATTTAGAATTCTTGTAAGATGAAATATTCAACTGGATAAAGAAATTTAGCGAAAAGTTTAACAAAGACAAAGAAATTTAGCGAACTGCCCCCCAATTTTTTCCATAATGAAACAGTATTTGAGAACCAAAAATTTCAAATCCAAAATTTATAAATGTTTACAGATAATTTAAGTTTTGTAATAGGTTTTTCAAAACCAAACATTCTCATTATTTTAATTGAAATTGCTGTTGATTTCATGATCTTCCTGATGTCAAATAACCGAAATGACAAGTCGCCATTGCATGACATCAAGAGTACATAATACATAAGAGTATGACAGCAGTTATACTCTATGTATTATAAGCGTGACGGCTAACCACCCCCTCGCAAATTGGACCCCAGTGACCCCCCATAAATTGGTATCCAGTCGAAACGGGGGTACGCTCACTCGCTGTATGCTTGTGTGTTAAAGCTCGAAAACACAAGCAGTACGTGCGCGAGTTTTGTGTCTTTTTTGTGTCTTTGAGTTTTGTTTCGAGCTTTAGAACACAAGTATAGCGCACAAATTTCTTTGAAGTGAAGGGTCCAATTTGCGGGGGAGGGAGTCAACCGTTAGCGTGCAGGATGTGTCATGCTTATAATACATAGAGTATGACTGCTGTCATACTCTTCGACTGCTGTCATACTCTTATGTATTATGTACTCTTGATGACATTTTACATTTGCGACAGGCAGCGCACTTTCGATATTCTTCTTCTGCCAGATCTGCCGCCATTTAAGGTGGTGATTCCCTTTGGTCACATAAAGGTTGCACCATTATTACTCATTCATTACTTGGAGTTAAGAAGCCGCCTTTATGTCAAAATGCAGCTTTATATTTTCTCGCTTTAATGCATACCATGAAACCAATGTTGCTTTTCTAAAATATTTTTAACACATTTCAGAAGTATAATTTTCAAGATTTTTTGCAGACTCACGTAATTTGTTTCGCGAGACATCGGTTTATTATTCGATACCTCCATCAAATAGCTGGGGACGCTTTTTTTATTTATTGTGAAATCGCTCATCGTTATGGAGATATAAGCTGAAATGTGTGCGTAACCTGTATTTAGCCTACTTTTTCCAAATTTGTCAAGCGATTACTTTAGCTAGTAAGCAGTAATCGGGGCAACTAAAAAACGTCCCTGGGTATATTTGTGCAGAACTCATTTGTTAAGTAGCAGCCCTCCAGCTTGCATGGTGAATGCTCCACAATCTTTGGAAAAAATTGGTCGTGTTTTTGCAAAAACTACATTTTTCATGGTAGCAGCCCACGGGATAGCTGTTGGAAGACGATCATTCATCAGATAATTGGCCCCTGTGAGACCTTCAGATCGACGCCCTTAGTTTGATTTTACGGCTTGTGTAGTTCAAGATGACGGATTATTTGATTTCTGCAAAAATGACAAGTTTTCGGCGGCAAAACAAGAAACTCGGCTATATCGCACGCTAGAGAAAAGCTGAACGTTGCTTTAGAAAGCACAAATGTGAAGCTCAACGAGATCTTTCAAATGAATATAGTTATAACTGTATATCTGCCGCCAAACTTTCAGAAATTTGGAAATATCGCCCTGACCGGAAATCTCGAATTTTTGAACCGGGATTGCGCGGAGGGTGTTAGAACCAGGGATGGAAACTGGGTCATGGGTCACTGGGTCATGGGTCGTTTGGGTCGCCATTTTTGCTTGGGTCACTGGGTCTTGGGTCACAAATTTTGCGAACCGGTTGGGTCAGTGTGGGTCTGGGTCAAGCTTTTTGTGGGTCACTTTGGGTCTGGGTCAGCAATTTTTATTGGGTCAGTTTGGGTCTGGGTCACAGGGTCTTACCAAATTTTAAATTCGAAGATCTGGCATTGTTCTAATTATACGTAAACCTGTCGCGGCAAAAAAATTTTTCGCGCCGTCGGCGCGAATTTTAAATTGAATTTAGCATTGTTTCTCTGGAATCAATAGTTAGCTGTGACTTGTCCGGCCATTATGTTTGCGTCGGTTCGCGTAATAAAAGCCATGTGTACACTTCCACCGAAAGTTTTAAATATTTTGCAATATCACCCAATCAGGTCTTCCAAATAAAATAACTATTATTGGAAAATAATCAAAATAACAAGATTGAGGAGCTCCGAACTTACAACTTGCTTCAGAAGAATTTTTTGCTGGATTCTGACTAGTTATTTACCGACTACTATTTGCCAATTATTTACAAATTTACATTGTATTGGCCAATACAGTGTCTCCGTGTCACAGTTTCAAGAAAACTTCACAAAAGGATAATGTAAAGTCAGTTTAGGTCGAGTTATTTTATTGGGTCATTTGGGTCTGGGTCACGAAAACGATTGGGTCATTTGGGTCTGGGTCACGAAATTTTCAAATTGCATGGGTCGCCTTGGGTCTGGGTCAAATTTGCTTTTGGGTCAAGTGGGTCATGGGTCAGAAATAATGATCCAGTTTCCATCTCTTAGAACGCTAAACGAACGTATTTCGGAAAGTTTCGCCAAATTTCATCCTGATTTGCGCCGACAACCAACAATTTGTGCCCAAAAGGAATCACCACCTTAAATGCAAAGGAGAAATATGAATATTTTCTGAACCAGTAGGATGGAGGATTGTCAGCAATTAGGCAAAGCTCATGGTCAATTGTAAAAATAAAGAAAAGCGGTGCCAGCTAGTCTTAATGGCTGTGGCCTGCGGTAAATGCCTAAATCTCATCCTTTCTGATCGTTGGATGATCTGTCAATTACTATTATGGTTCACGGAAAATGAATTTAGGGATGAAACATTTTCTGCATATTGTTTACTCTTTTGAACACTTTTTACACTGTTAAAAACAGGTGTAAAAAATTATTACTTTTTATATACATGTAAATTAACAACCCTCGGGCTGTCCCTGTTGCGTGCGTAGTCGCAAAGAATCAGGAACTTAAATTGATCAATCAATTAAATAATCAATTGATTAATCAGTTAATTTAAAGTGAAGAGTTTCGCGGAACCACATTGGAGATTGCTAATCAAAATCCAATTTTATCTATTGAAGGGACGAGGAAAACTTTGGCACTGTTTTCTGTAGTTAAAGGGACATGTAGTTGGGTTTTTGAGTATAAGTAAAGCAAAAATGGTGTTAGCAGTCAGAATACCAATCCAGGTTTTACAGATTCTGGAAACAATGTACATAAGGTACATACTGCTACCAATTTATATAAAAATTGATAAAACCTACAGAAGGAATCTCTTCGGGTCTGGGTAAAATCCGGCCCCGGCCCCGGCCCACCTGGGTAAAATCCGGCCCCGGCCCCGGCCCCACTTTACATAGGAGACTAAAACAGGGTAAAATCCGGCCCCGACTGAAAACCGGTTTTTGTAGACACTTAAACATGAATGCATGATATATTATGGTCAGTGTAAATTTAACATTAGTAAAGTTAAGTGGCCGAATACTACTATATACAAGTAGGCATATGTTGAGTGCCATTGTAAAGTTCAAAAGGTCACCTTTCCCATAAATGATGATTCAAATTGAATTAACTTTATTCTATAGGTATGAAAATATGCGAAAACAATACAAAGTGAGTTTTGCAATGTATATGGGAATTGATAACCTTATATAAAGTCAAGAGTAACGTACATTATGAACTCTTGATAAAATAAACACCTGTATGTAATGTGGAAAACTTAAAAAATATAAAATTGAAGTTTATCTGTGAAGAAACATTTTGCTAAAACGTTGTAAAGAGGGGTTTTCGGGATCACTGAACACGATTTTGAAGTCCGTTTTTTTGATTCAGCCTTTAGTTAGTTCAGCTGGAACTAGAGTTGTAAACTGGAGATTAAATTTTAATTTAATTTTTGGGTCCTGTCCTTGGATCTTTTGCGCTTTCCCCCCCCCAGCCCTAACTTTTGATTTTTTTGACTAATAACTTTGAAATTTGGTGTGGGTGCATACTGGAGGCTGGTAAATTCAAAAATTCAAAAATTTTAAAATTTTAAAAATTTTTAAAAAATTTTAAATTTTTGTTTGGTAAGGGTGGACCAAGGGGAACCAAAAAATTTTTTGAAAAAAATTTTGCTGAAAACTTGCATACAGGGGTTTTCTGGGGCGCTGAGCACGAATCTGAAATCCGTTTTTCGATTCAGCTTTTCGTTAGCTCAGTATAAGCTTACATGTTAAGCTTACAACTTTAGCTTATACTGAACTAACGAAAAGCTGAATCGAAAAACGGATTTCAGATTCGTGCTCAGCACCCCAGAAAACCCCTGTATGCAAGTTTTCAGCAAAATTTGTTTCAAAAAATTTTTTGGTTCCCCTTGGTCCCCCCTTACCAAACAAAAATTTAAAATTTTTTAAAAATTTTTAAAATTTTAAAATTTTTGAATTTTAGAATTCACCAGCCTCCAGTATGCACCCACACCAAATTTCAAAGTTATTGGTCAAAAAAATCAAAAGTTAGGGCTGGGGGGGGGGGGGGAAAGCGCAAAAGATCCCTGTCCTTTTGGGTTAAAACTGTCCTCTGAGGATCTTTGGGTCCTTCCCATTATCCACCCCCATAGCTTCGTAGGTGTCCGTTCAAAACGTCTAAAGTCAAAACGTCTAACGTTCATAACGTCTACCGACGAAACGTCTAACGATGACACGTCTACTGACAAAACGTCTAATTTTTCTAAAATTGTGACACACGTTCAAAATGTCTAAAATCAATTTCTAAAGAAAGCTAATCAGGTTTAATGTTGTTTTGAAGTGAATGTATTTTAAAAACACACTAAATTAAACTCTACGTCTAGTTTATTGTTTCATTTTAAATTGTGTTTAGTTCTTAAATTTTTCTGAAAAGTCACTTTGTGCAAATAGCTTGAAACATCTATAAAATTTACAATTTACATTACAATTTACAATTCTAGAAAGCGTAAAATTAATAAGTAATCAGCAATTAGTGAAATCTGTTTCACCATCTTTACTGAGATTACAGTCAGTAATCAGTAATCAGTATTCAGTAAATAATCAGTGAATAATCAATGACTAGTCGCATATATACTGAAGCTAATGCAGAAAATAAGAAGTATATTTGGGACAATGCCAGAACTTCAAATTCAAGATTTGGCAAGACAATGCCACCCACACAAAAAGTGGCCTTTAGGAAAACTTTCCCAGACCCGCACAAAATAATAAAAAATAAAATAAATAAAAAATAATTACCAAGAGTTGGGAAAGTTTAGACGTTTTGAACGTCTGACACAATTTTAGAAAAATTAGACGTTTTGTCAGTAGACGTTTCGTCGGTAGACGTTTCGTCGGTAGACGTTATGAACGTTAGACGTTTCGACTTTAGACGTTTTGATAGGGTACTGAAGTACTGAACTATTGAAGTACTGAAGATGCACAATTTGACGGATTGAGTTGAAATTTGGTAGGGGTAGGTTATATAAGCTAAAGTTTTAAGCTAAAGATGTAAGCTTATCCTGAGCTAACGAAAAGCTGAATCGAAAAACTGACTTCAGATTCGTGATCAGCGTCCCAGAAAACCCCTGTAAGCAAGTTTTCAGCAAAATTTTTTCAAAAAATTTTTCGGTTCCGCTTGGTCCCCTCCTCCCCTTACCAAACTAAAATTTTAAAATTTTTAAAATTTTTTTAAATTTTTAAAATTTTTGCATTTTTGAAATCAGCAGGTCCGAAAACCTACCTCTACCAAATTTCAACTCAATCGGTCAAAGTGTGCATCTTCAGTACTTCTACGAAGCTATGGGGGGGGGGGATAATGGGAAAGACCCGGATCTTTTGCGCTTTCCCCCAGCCCTAACTTTTGATTTTTTGACCAATAACTTTGAAATTTCGTACTGGAGCATACTGGAGGCTGATGAATTCCAAAATTTTAAAATTTTGAAAAAACTCATTTCGTCAAAAAATCAAAAATTAAGGCTGGGAGAGGGAAAGCGCAAAAGATCCTCTTCAGATTCGTGATCATCACGTTTTAATTTGATAATACCTTAAAAATTAAAATAAATTGAAAAGGTTTATTCATAATCTTAGCCCTACAGTATTAATGGCCTTTTTGTCAGCTTTCAGAAAATATATACATGTCTATAGATTGAAGCTACGTAGTGACGGTAAAGTTACTTTAAAATTCTATACATTACATAGTAACGTACGTATAATAAAATTTCAAAATAGAAGTTCTATATAACTGTTAAACAATTATAATCTTGCATAACTCTTCACGCAGAGTCTGCATTGTGTTTATGCCATTTCAACAATTCATTGTCTATGCATGCGTATATATATTGCACACACTTGGTCAAATGGATGTATAAAGGTCAAGACAAGTAAAGGTCATATATAAAGCCAAACAAACGAAGAATTTTTCATTGAACTCTCTCTCTCTTCGTTTGTATTCATTTGTGCCATAAACAGCTTTAGTATATATAGAAATTACAAAATATATAACTCTCGCTCATATTACAATGGGGCCGGATTTTACTGGGACCGGGGCCGGATTTTACCCTGGGCCGGGGCCGGGGCCGGAGCCGGATTTTACCCAGTGATGGGGCCGGGGCCGGGGCCGGATTTTACCTAGGTGGGCCGGGGCCGGGGCCGGGTCCGGGGCCGGATTTTACCCAGACCCATCTCTTCAGATGTTTTTGAAATGATGACTTATAAAATTAATGTTGCCATGGCATTGAGCTATAAGGAAGGATTCGGAATCGACAAACAAATTCCCAAAAAATATTAAAAAATTCGTTTTGATTTATTAAAATTCTGTCATTTTAATCACAAAAGTATAATTTATATAGTTGACAATGCAGGAAGGTACAAAATATGGATTCTTGCGATAAAGAAACGAAAAATATAAATCTTTTTGTGAAAATACAAATTTTTCCGTTCAATATCCCAAAAGTAATTTTTATACTGGATGCGAAATCGGAGAAATTTATCGCAAGAATGAGACAGGGTTTAAGCTCGTATAAAAGCAGCAAGCACAGAAGCAGTGGTCATGGAATAACATTGATGAGAAAAGGGGGACTAGCGAATCACACTCGAATCAGACATCATATAATTACAATGATTTATCAAATAAATTAATAGAAGACATATACAATAATTGAAGGCTGATTAAATATTAATTAACACAGGTCATTAGCTAATTACAGCAGTTACATGTTCTATCAAACTAACAGGACGTGTCGTAAGCTCTTGATAGAAATTTAATATTTATAACACTACATAAAATTAATCTGTGAAATTATTGAGAATACCTTTGAAAAAATTTAGCGACAATGTCGAGCATGTGTGGGGCCCGTAGTAACATACTTTGAAGGACAAATTACTATTAACCCACCCCGTACCTAAAAATTAGACAAAAATACGGTTTCACAGAATAATAGAAAAAACGCTTAAGCTCAATACAACAGAAAACAATAAAAATATCTACAAAATGTCTAATAAAAACACATGCAAAGGGAAATATACAAAACATTTAGACACTGTCCAAAGGCTCTACACAAAGCATAACTCAACAGAAGGCAATACAAGGTTTGGCAAAAAAGCAACTGGCAATTGTCAATGCAGAACGGAACCGTAACTAGAAAGCAAATAACATAGAATACTGTAAATGGCATTAGTAATAAAACATTAACAACCAAAAATATTCCAATTAGAAGTTAAACCTAACTTCGGCAGGACTGAATTTAAGGATTTCCAGAAACAGTCAATGCGATCCAGATGTGGTCAGGCTTGATGTGGAAGATAGATCAGCCTGTTTGAGACAGATGGCCTGGCTGAAGACTGGTGGAAAGCAGGATGACAGCGGAGTGGACTGAAGGGGCGCAACGTGACTGGAATGTGTCAATAGATGAGTCTAAAATTAAAGAAACAAAAACTAATTTGCATATCGCTAATTATACTTAATTAATAAAGCAAAATTGCAGAAGAAAATGGATTGATGCATTGAGTGCACCGAATTTCTTAATTATTACTTTTGACATAATCTATTCAATTATTTATTATTATTTTTATTTATTATTAATATTTTTTGGTTTAGCTGTCATGGATGTGGGCCAATGTAAATTTGTTGACGGTTAAAATCGTTAAACTGTTACATATGTACTTTCTAAGTTTGAGTAATTATATTTAAGCCAACCTTGAGATTAGATCGCTGATTGAAGGTGCGACCGCATTTGTGGCACTGGTGGGGCGAAGATTCCATGTGGAGGATTCGGTGGACCTGGAGAGTTCGAGACTGACAGAAGCCCTTCCCGCAGACGTCGCACTTGAACGGCTTCTCCTTGGAATGGATGTACCTAAACATCAAAAAACTGAACATTAAATGAAATGAAATAATAAAAAATTTAATCAAAATTAAATACTAAACTTAGCTGATAGACTGATAAGCTCGAAGCCTTTTCTCGATAATCAGAGGTAAGTCTTATTACATGGAACAGATATATGATATTATTTGTCAGTTGGACTAATTTCCATAACGAAAACTAACTTTAATTGCTTTTCTAGCTTATAAAATTTTTAGGGTGAAATCCCATAGATAATACTTCTAACTTTAAATTTTTAAGCTTTTAAAAAGAAGTGTAATCTATAAAACTTTTGTTTGTTTAAATTTAAATTTAAAATTTGTTTAATGATAAATTTGATTCTTTGATAAACTATATAATATTGATCAATTACTTAATTTACTAAACTTATGCCTTGGTTAAACGAATGTAAGAATGCGTTAAATGGAATTAAAGTTTGCTTTTTAGGTTACTTTGTACAGTACATATATAAGTTTCTCACATTCTAGGAATATACACTAGTGGTTGAACCGTACCGATGGTCTCTGAGATGATCCTGCCGCCGAAAGGCCTTCCCACAGATCTCACAGGAGTAGGGTCGCTCGTCTGTGTGGGTTCTCTCGTGGATCAGGAGATTATAGGATTTGGTGAAGTGCCGCTGACAGTACTTGCAAATGAACTCCTTTCGAGGTCTGGTGGCTCGACCTCCCAGAGCCGTGGACCGACGGATGGCTGCTCCTCGACCTCCGCCCCCGGCAGATAGCATAAACCTAAAACAGAAAAAGAAGAACAAATGAAGTGACAAATGAAGGTAGGGTGAGCACAATCCGCCGGACAGAAATCCCTTGCACCAGTAAAAAAGAAAAACTCCTAAGCTGTCACTACAAACTACCTAGACTCGGTGCGAGAAATTCAGACCCATACCCAGGGTGGGTGTACCATCTTGAACTAAGTACTAAACCATATTATAATCATTTATGTAATCTACTAGCTGATTAGGTTTGCTTACGGTAGATAATTTACAAGCAGCTTTACTTAGATCAATTTTGGATTCCCTAGTGCTGAATTAGCGCACCGAGCATACTTAACAGCTTACCCTGAGGGCAGTGCAAGAGTATCCTGCTTTTGTTTTATTGTGTATGTATATAACATCATGCTCTAAATCCTAAGATGTATTCAAATATCGAACTGCAATGCATCGAAAATAGACACTGGAACAATTTATCTACATTATATAACTATTATTAGTATGCAAAGTGATAATGTATACCATGGTTTCTGCAGTTCCATGGAAGCAGTGGGCGCTACGGCAGGGATCTCCTCCAGTTTCGCTTTGTTGGCTTCATCTTCTGCAATGGACTGACCTAGATTCTTGAAGTCCAACTTTGGCGATGTGGATACGGGCCCTGCGGGGGTCTGTGGGGCAGAAAGTGAACAAGGCAGGGACCGCCCCCCGCAGGGGAGCTCCAAGACTCCCTGGTTCTGAAGGGAAGCGCGCAGCTGCGCAGCATAGAAAGCAGCTGCGGCCGTCTGCAGGCGCATCCATTCGGCGGTATGGGCAAAAATGTCACCCGATTGGATGCCCCCCGGAAATCGCAGACCCCCGGGTTGACCCCCTAAATAGGCGAGGGCCCCCGGATTGGGCAAAGCTGGGGTGGAATTCGGAGCAGTGGAAGCAGCGAGATAAGGTAGACCTGATGACATAATGCTGACTGTGGAATAACTCGGTTGCACTTCGGATGAAACGGCTGGATTAAGTGTTAAACCTGAAATATTTAAAATATAGAATAAAACGTTAAATCTCAATATGATGCTGAAATTTTTACAACACGATATGTCCTGAGACAGGCTTTTTATAATGACAAAGTAAGACAGAAAGTGACAGAAGGGCAAAAAATTCGGAATCACACTTCACTCCAATACTTTCGTCAATGGTTTGGTATATATCTTTTCTTTGCCTGTCCCTCTCCGATTCTCTATTTCGAAGTTTATCGGAAGAATAAAAAGCTACTAAAAATAATAAAAATAATAAATGGCATTCCGGTAAGGCAAATTTAGCATTTTTAGCGACTGCTTTCAGATTCATACTGAAAATTATTAAGCTTTTGTATGCACCAAACTTTGCTACTTCGTAAAGTAGCTTTTCTGTCATAGTTAATGCGTTTTTGTTTGATGTTGAGCTTAAGACGGTAAATTGTTTTGAGAGCTTCGTCCGGGTAAGAAAGCGCTGGGTCACGGGTACCCGCTTAAACTTATCATCAAACAGAAGCAGAAGCAGCTTTTCCTTATCACTACAAAAACAAGCATACAATATTGTTTGCATTAGTCGAATCAAAATAGCTTTTTTCGATGGCAATTTTGGCGCGTTTTGTCACTGTGAAACCACACATAGTATTAGTTTGACGGGTTCCGCGATTTTAGGTATTGAGTTCAAATATACACAAATGTTAAAAAATCAACAATTTTTTCAAGCAAATATAGCACATTTCTTTGGGTTGGGCATATTTTTATTTTGAGCATCTTGCTTTTTAAACCTTTTTCTGAACCATCTTTCTGGTCCAATGCAATAGCAGCTACCAACTTAAACTATACCGTTAAGCGCCCCCAACTTGAAACAAACTGTAGGTATACAAAACATACGTAAATTATACACTGTTTCCATCCAAATGTCCAGTAGAAATATGCGAAAAATCAAAATTCCAAAGTTTTCTTGATAGTCGACAACTGTTTATCCAAAATTCAAGAACTGAAAACCTTTCCCATGGGAAGTCAAAAGGTAACATTTAATTTTCGGCTAGTAGGAAAAGTAAGCATCAACACTTTAAGCTTATCAGTGCTGCCCCCTCTCACGTCTACCATAATCTTGAAAGTGTTAGCTTAAACTAAAAGCTTTATAAGAAGCCAAATTTATCAGATAATCCGATTTACCAGAAATAGATAAGTTTATGTCAATGTTTTCTCGCCCCTCCCCCTGCTAAAACTACTGCTGAACTTGACTGGTGGTGCATCGGAAATGACTAAGTTTATAAATAGTTTATAAAAATAAAATTTACAAGTTTATAAATTTAAAATTTTACAAATATTTTGTGTTTAAGAGCATTGAAACCAAATTTTAATTGAAACTAAATTAAAGTTTCTGAAACTTAGTAAAATTTTGTGCCTTCAGTTTAGTTATTAAATAACCGATAACAGGTTAGAGGATCTGATCGTGTACGTTGCAGCAGGTAGCTGCATTTAATGTAAGTTTTAGGAACATTAATTCTATTTTAGTTTTTGTTTCAGGGAGAAGATCAACGGCACAGGAGGCGTGTATGGTCCCTCCTGTGTCCAACATCCAATTCTGAAGTGGATGGAAAGTGGATTTATGGAAAGGATTTTCAAATGGAACATGGATTTATGGAATGGATTTTCAAATGGAACATCTGTCAGCTAAGTTTACGAGTTCATTTCTTTAAGTTTTAAAATAAATTAGATTCAACAACATTATAATATATGAAAATTGAATTAAGACATTCAAGTTGTGATGGGCATGGGGGTGAAAAAGGTCCCCTGTGTCTCTGTTGCAACTTGAATTGATACTCTTCTTCGCTAGTTTGAAGGTTTTTCGTCAGGTATTTTTGAGTAAGTGTGAACTCTAAAACTTTGAAATTTTCTAAACATTTCTTCGTTTTCCACCAGATCATAAAAGTGGAAAATTATCCTTTCAAAAATAAAATTTCGAAAGCTTTGCTTGCATTTCAGAGCTTCTCAGACCGCATTTTTCAATCTTTCCTATCTTAGAGCTCGGCCTCCCCTACCGTTTCCATTTCTGCAGCCTATTTTTAATCCCTTTTGCTTTCCGAGCAGCTATCAGATTTCCGCCATCATAGTTGCTATTACCAAGCGGGGGGCAACAGCAGTCGGATTAACGACTGCTGCTGCCTTGGGCGTGACTGCGGTGCTTCGGTGCCAATAACCGTATGGTAGTTTCGCCTGGGGATCATGTTTCTGTCCTTGATCTTCGTCTCTCCGCCTTTTGACAGCGGTCTGCGGAGAGCACCACTCACGGGCCACGTTGTGTGCCTAGATAGTGGATGGGCCCTGACCAAAAAAAAAATAACCGATAACAGGTGTCTAGGAATACTAGTCCATTATAAAATTCAGATACATTACTTCATTACCTCAAAACTGCCCAACGTTAGGGGCTCAAAAACATGCAAAATGAATTCGAATCAGAAATTTTCTGAAAATTGAATTTCAATAATGTTCCGCAAGTAGCAAGTTTATGAACCAAACTTCAGAAAGCACCTGCGCCCAGTATAAACGCCTGAAAGCCACAAGCTTTGAAACGTTTTACAGTTTTCTAAATTTAGCTTTAATATAATAAATCCATCTAAAAACTATCGCAGATATAATCAATATATTATATCACAATTGAGTTCAAATTCAATCCTAACATTTACGAGTAACCAGCTATGTTTTGGTTGCGTTTGAAGTCAAATATTTATTCCGGCCTTCGAGTGATTCTTACGAAGATTCAGATCTGTGCATAACTGTTGCAACAGTTAATCCAAAGAGCTCAAATTCGGAATGGGTTCATTCCAGCTCATTCGGATTGATTTGTAGATTTGAAAAAACTTAATATTTTGGGGGGATGAAGAGGAAAACAACAACAAGATTTGTATGCAAACTTGTATTCCAGCTAAAGTGATCAACATGTTCAGCTTAAGCTTCTGCAACTCTATGTACATGAGAGCTTTGCTGAGAAGTTGATAAAGTGTCCTATTGCAATAAAAAAGGCCGTACCCTATCAAAGAAACCTGTGTCACTCTATTACTTGAAACCAAACAAAGCATATTTATTTGGAAAAAGCTTTGATCTGCTTGGATCGTCAAGATCTGAAAAATTTTACCGCTACGAAGGAAGTTGTAAACTTTAATGCACCAACTCTTAGCAAGCCCTAAGTACTGCAGAATGGGAACCGCCTGATTTTAAAATTTTACGCAGCACCGAAATGGTGAAATTGTTACCATTTCCGGCCTTAAATACCAATTTTGACCCTGTGAGTCAACTAAAGCGACACAAAGTCTGTCCTACAAAAGCTGACAGTAAAAGCATCCTTGGGGCTAATGCGTTTTACACCTCTGCACAGTAAACATACATTTGAACCTAAAATTGGCTTTTCGCGTTGAATCATGTCTAAGATAAGGAACTTTATCAGAAACCGATTTCATTTCACACTTTTTGTACATTCATAGCTCTATTTTTAAGACCTACCTACTAGCCTAACTATACGTCAGACACTTAACCAAATTATCTCTATATACAGTGGATCTTAACAAAATAACAGCAGTATAACAGAAAAACAATTATTGTCAGTCTATATCAGTCCCACTAAGTTAGAGTTTGAGGTAAGGAACACCTTACATATCTATTGCAGAAAAAATACATTAACTAAACATTTTTAAAAACCAATTTACTACATTGTATAGTGAGAACTAAATTTTCACATTTTAAAACTGTTAGAATTCTTTAAAATGTATAGAATTTAAAAACGATAATTGATAAGATTAGAAACTTTGCAACATAGAAAACAAGTATAACTCCTCAGAAAGCTCCCTTTTAATATTGTTCATAAATCGGTACTGACTTTAATAGTGCCTTGCAAAAATTGAACGTCGAAATCTTGAAAGGTTAAATATAAGTTGTAGTAATAATCCAAAACAATTCACGAAAACCATTCTAAAACTCACCAAATAGAGCCATGGGATGATCCTACCGTAACCCCAGTCAGTTACTTTTGGCGCTAACTTGAAAAAGAAAATCAGTGGGGAAAAGATGGTTCAGGAAATTACAAAAATTTACAGGTAGGACGAGCAGGTTTACAACAACTGCTTCCACAGAATGTCAGCTAAAAGTGATTGTACAGTTGAAAAGCGCGTCAGCTCTTATCAATCGCTCAGAACTAAATTTGTCAACTTCACAACGGTTTACGTAGGAGTATTACTGTAGCCTGCGCTGATTGGCTAGTTTCGTCAAAACGGGGAGGGAGGGTTTGTTAATGTGTGACGCTTTCAAGAAATACAAAAGGAGGGTAGAGGGGAAATGTATCTAATTAATTCCGGCCATTACAGTCCATTAGTGTAAACAGTTTTATCACTTTCAACTGTCACAGGGCCACAAACGAGACCGAATTTATGACTTCTGTTGACGTAATTGAAAATAGGGGGATCCAATCTCAAAGGAAAATATTGGGCTGAACTTTGACCCGAACCTGAGGGTGGGCCTCGTCTCTGAGGCGCCAGTCCAATAATCGTGGAGAAGTTACCTACATTGAAATTGACATAAAAACAATTTTCTTACAAATAATTAACGCCTTTGATTACAGAGTTTTACAGACCAACTGCGAACAAGGGTAAAAATGACGCATTTAAGGAAAGTGCTATCTGAGGTCAAGCTCTTACGTAATGTCATAAAATTATGCTACTAATATGGTACGCTGGGCATAAAATTTTTCCCTCATAAAATACGGTATTTAACAGCATTATGGGCTGTGTAAGCTTGTTTGCTTAAATATTTCACACCTTGAGCAACTGTGCATTTAATGCAAACAATTATTCTTTTGACATAGAAATATTTATTAGCTTAATTTTTATGAGTCTGCTCCTATAAATTTTTTACTACAAGCAAAAAATTTTCAACGCGAGACAATTTTTTTAATTTTTTGTAGTATTTACTGACCTTGTGTAAAATTACGATGATTTAATGAAATTAAATGATTGTATTTCTGTATTTATTTATGCAGATTCAAAAATTAAATATGCTGGTTGTATATTTTCTAAATAAACAGAAATAAGAAACTGAATGTGCATTTGTTGTGAACTTAGTAGATCAAATTCTAAAAAATTATTAACAAGATCTGGTACCAAATTAAAATGTTTGTGAATTTGTGCGTTATTTTCGGTGCAATGCTGTTGTGGGTTCGAGCCCCATCTCAGGCCAGAATTTTTCGGGTCTGTGGTGCTGTAGTGACAACTTTCTTTCTTTCGTCTATTATCTTGTATCTTTCTAAATATTCAGTAGTTTAAACAAGCCCCTGGAAACATGGATATATAGAATACCTTCAAAAATATTTTCAAAAGACAAGAATTCCACGACATTTGTGTGAATTTGATGGCTAACTAACTAAGAGTAAAAATTCTAATTACTCCGTTTCTGGAATTTCAGCCAAAAACTCTCAAGCTATTTTAACAATATTTTAATAATAATATCTATTTTTATTCACTATTATTAATTATTACTTTATGTCTGTATATAATACTCGCAGTAGGTAACTGATTTTTGCGAAAGCTTCAGACAAACTGAAAAGAAATATTCAAAAACTTTTTGAGTTGGAGCGTTCTCAGAATCAGAACCCTTGTCAACCTAAACAAGCATAAACGGAGTTTAACTTGAAAGGGCGAAAAGCAACAACTACAAGCGGCTAACCTTATCTGAAGACTGCAGCTGAACGGTGAAGTAGTAAAGTAAGACTTAGCGCTAATCCGCCGTATTGGATGACGGTGTTGTAAAGTGAGAAGCCGACAATAGCCTTGTCCCTTGCAAAATCTCTACTTCAACCCGACAGCTTCTAAACTATCATCGCCTTTAGAGAAAACGGTAAAATAAGAGCTCCACTTAAATCTCAAGTTGAAAATCTTCAAAACTTGCCGAAACTGTCAGCGTATTTTGATATCAGACAGAGCTTGAATAAGCTTGCACTGTATTTAAACCCTATTTTGCGGTAGTCATTAAAATGGTAAACATATTAAAGTTTTGCCTTTGATCTTTGCCGCTATGTACCAATCTGTAGCTTTATATGTTTATAGGTTTAGTCATGAAATTTTAAACTTTTGTGGGGGAGAACCGAAACATCGAGTATGGCCATATCACTTAATTGAAAATTACTCACTTCCCAATTGGGTTGGAAAAACTTTCTTAAGCTATCTTAACAATCCCAATAATTGTTAACGCATTGCAACTGATAGCTTTTCATAGGCCAGACTCACCACTAGATGGCTTTGGCCCAAGTATGCATTCCCCCTCACCCAGCCGCACAAAGTGTAACTGTTTGTGCCAGTTTGATTCAAAGTCATGTTTTTTCAGCTTGGGTGAGTTGGGTGAGTTGGGCGAGTTGGGTGAGTTGACAAAAGCAAAGCATGACTACAGCGTATAGAGATTTGATCACATGCTATAGTATCAGTATATTAAGATTTGATTTGATTTGATCGCACACTAAAAATTTGATCGCACACTAAAGATTAGATCGCAGACTACATATACGTTTACCAGATCGACCAGCCCAGACGCGTCCAGTGTCAGCGACGCGTCCAATGTTGGCGCAAGCATCAGCATCGTTGCTCCCGAGAAGGTGCCACTCTATGCCCAAACGAAGGAATGGTCCTATTTTGCAGACCAGGCCTCAAGAAACTTGTCTCGGTAAGAAAATCATGACGCATCAAAATACCATCATGTACTTGGTATCCGGGGGTGGGGCGGCCCCCTGGCTTACTTTTTTCCTCATTAAAAATGTGCTGTTCAATCCTGTAAATTCTGAGAAAAAACCACAACACGCCAACTAGAGGATCAGTTCACAAGACGTTGCACTTTTTGCTCACCCAACTCACCCAGCTCACCCAAGCAGAAAAAGTGAAACTTAAGACATCAATAACAAAACCTAACTATGATGGCACGAAACGATCAGGACTGGACACAAACTGAAACTTTAGGGGGGAAATTCTGTACTTGGGCCGCATAGATGGTAGTTGTAAAGCAAATACAACATCTAGTTTATATAATACAATTACGAAAAATTCTACAGTATGCTCTAATTTTGTGAAAGCGTACCGTGGATTAAAGATTTTGTTTCGAGTTTTTAGTGGTAAAACGGGCAAGAGGTTTTGGAATCGGGGATTTCACAGCATAACAGTGGCTCAAGCTTGGCTGAAATGGGAAAAGTTTTCCATTCTAGTCGAATTCTACAAAATTTTAGTGGCGATTTCGGTATTGTCTTGCGCACAACTCGGAAATATACATATATATTTTAACAAGCAAGACGTTAAAAGACTTAAAAGGACCCGCAAAGTAAGAAGCAGTCTACTACAGAAGCAAAAACTTACAAATGTAGCAATGTTACGGTTTATAAGGACTTGTCAAATCTTTTGTTGGAAATGTTTCGAAGATTATTGAAGCCCAAAAAATATTTATGAAAAACTTCAAAGGAAGGCCGCAAATATGCAACACTGCTGTTTTGCTGCGCTAGCCAGAGCTACTGATAAAAAATGGCTGCTCTCCTTGGTTGACTAAACTTTGCCAGTTCAACTCAAACCGTATCTTTGTCGGTAGCAACTTTGTTTATTGATAAACTAATGTTTGCTGATTTAATAGTTTTAGAAAATAAAGAGCTAAATTCCTTGGATAAAACCTGCACCTGTTTAACCAAATTTTGGGTAATCTGGAGTTTTAAGTTTCATATGTTCAACAAGAGATCGTTTTATTATAATTAAAAAGAAGAGTAAAAGGCTGAGGTAGTGCTGTTCAGTAATATAGTGCGGAGTAAGCAATGCTCGGCTCGGACCATAATGCATTAAATGCAGGGTGAGGACACCAAAACCGTACCCTTTCCTGTAAGGGAAAGTAATCGGATTTGAAGTTGACACTCCCTCTAAATGTGAGCCAATTTCCATTTTCATAAAAAGGCTCGACTTTTCAAGTACTCGAGTTGGCCTTTTTTAATTACAACAATGCCGTCGGTCGGTACTAAATCAAACATGATCAAAGTTGGCTGAATTTGTTGTTTGAAATGAATTGACTACCTGGCTGACTCGAGAACTTGAGTGAACATTTTTATGAAACTGCTTTATGGTGGTAGCATCGTTAATACGCAATGATATAGATAGAAGAAATGGCATCAGCTATGTACCGATTTTAACACATCTTGGCTGACTTCCTAGTCAGTCACTTTAGGTTAACGCGGGGGGGTCTGGGGGGTTCAAACCCCCCCAACCCGGACAAGGTATTACAAGCCCTACCGCCGTTGGGTACAAGGGGTAACGAAGAAATGGCCAAGGGGTAAGCAAAAATAGCCGGAAAATTTGGTTTTTACACTAAAATTTCGAAAAATTTCCGGCTTCGCCGGAATTGTTTCATCTAACATGTTTTATTTTTCGTGAAAATCTGGCAAAATTGAATTTTGAAATTTTTTCTAAAAATTGAGATTTTGGAATCCAGGATTTTGGTGCACATTTTAATAAAGAATCGCAGATTTTACTAAAATCTTTGTTAATTTTTCGAAAAATTATACAAATTTATTTTTAAGCTCCCCTAAAAATTTTAATTCTAGGTACAAGCCCCCTCAAAATTTTTGGGGACAAGCCCCCCAGGACCCGGCTCTATGTTAATGTATGTATGTATGTTAGTAACCATTTATACTCTTAGGGTTGAGGTGGGTGATACCACCGAGCTGTGGCTATTTCCATAATGTCTCAAAATCTACCACTATTCACCTAGGCAGGTAGTGTAGAGTTGTTACTTAAGATGGTAAATGGATTTTGGAGTTACCTCAGAACCTGTTCTGATAATGAGGCGAGAAGTCCTCCTTTTCGGGCCAAATGATTTATCAGAACACAAAATGATTATTCTTGGTATTTTTAGGTTTTTTCCCCAAAATGAAATTTTCTGTTCCAGGTTCCTCTGCTGATAAGCGGGAGTTTTCAGTTTCAGAAAAGAAATATGGTTCCCATCCCTGAGCGGGAAAGTGATCTAATAATTGTCAATCTTTTTGGAGACCAACATTTGGCGAGAGAATTCAGTTGTAATGAATGGTTGATTTCTTGTTCGCCATTGTCTGATTAGTCGGCAGATTAATGAGTTAAATGAGGAATGAAATCCTTCACAGCAATTGAGATAAGCTGCAATGTGTTTCACGTGATGACGTGAATACCATTTCGTCGGGAATCAATGTCGGATATCTAATCAGGGAACTACCTAATTTGCATAAACCGGTACCATATAAGCGCATGTCGAAGCATGTGGTCGGTTGATATTCTTGCATCATCTACGCACCACTAGGATTCCTGACAATGAGCCCTAAATAATTTTAGAAACCTTATTTTAAAATTTGAAATCCGTTTAAAGAAACGAAAAACTAACTTCACGTTTTTAACGGCCTTCAGCTAGTCAAAACTTGATATAGCTGCAGTTTGAATGGTTACTCATCAAAACAAACATGAACTGTTTCAAGAATCAACTAAGAGTATGCTATGTAGATCTATTTAAGAATACTGTTGTGCCTACGCCTTTACGGCATTAAATCTTTTGTGTAAACCTTACCAGGTTTATGGGGTTTGAAGCTAAAATTATCCAAAAACGTGCAACATGAAGCCATTTCTGCACTTGCACACGACACTGCAATTTCCGTTACCGTATGCAGTTCATAACTTTTACTACCAAACTGTTTTAAACGCTTCCATTAAAGTTTTCATATCTTCCGTCCATTAAGAAGTTTAGGATTCATTCAAGAATCAACACTAAAATGGGTCGGTCTGTACATTTTGCAGAGCTTTAAACTAAAGCCTTTACATACAATTTTTTCTGTCCGAACGTGGCATTTGGGAATTTGGGGATTGAGAACGAGAACTCGTATACTCTCCAGCAATCAGACATTAAAGAAGCAGCAGTTAGACAGACAGTCAGCAAATCATGCAAAGTCAATCCCGTGCAATAAAAAATGCACCAGTTTAGCGTAGACTACAATTTAGTTATTTATCTGTTCTTGTATTCGTTACTCGTTTAGCATTATTTTACTTTTACTCTTCAGATCGATTAAAATCTACAACAGCTTAACTTCGCCAAAGTTTTAACCAAAGATTCCTTCGGCCACTCTGCCCGTTGGCAATATGGGGGTCACTCTCTCTAAAGAAAGAAAGAAAAAAGAAAAGAAAAATCTTTCTTTGTACTAAAATAAAACAGTAGCGTCGTACGTATACGTTTGCCATAATAGATTTTTGCATAATCGTTTTCACTTCACAGTAACGACATGATGGTCGACATATAGCAGTTTTTTTCAAATTTTGTCACACCTTTGAAGGCTCTAAGCTTTAAGTTCGGGTGCGTTCTCAATTGAGCCCTGTTTAAGCCAGAAACTTGTTTGACAGTCCTTCTAATCAGCTTTGACGCAAGGCGACTATGCAAGATGATGCAAAAGAGTTTATCACAAATCCTCTCGTTTAGCGATACAAACTTTGTTCGGAACTCCTTAGTTTGCAGGGCGGGAGCGCGTCAAAGTCAACAATCCAAAAGGCGTCCGCAGTAAGCCTCTTCTAGACTTCTGGAGCCGTCCTAAGTTTACCTTAAAATCCCCCCATCTTTTGTCAACCCTTGTTTAAGTTTCAGCTTAATCTGTTCAGAGTTTAGCACAATTTTAGCAGCTAATCGTGACAAAATGATGCGCTAACCGCCAACAGTCTATGGCACAGTTTGCATTGCAAATTTTGCTTGCACCAACACTCGAAGGAGAGTGCAAAATTTGCAACGCGTTGTAGCAAAGTACAGTAAAAAGGTTTTAGCTACGATCTGAGGCTACGATAGATTTCGTCATCTAAACACATCAGCTGAGTAAAATTTTAACACCTGATATATTTATAGATTAACGGTTAATTTCAGTAGAGCCAATTTCTGTGCTTTCAGGTTAAATGGTACTACATAATAAAATCAATTCGGCTGAGGAGATGCAGAAGATAAGGGTCTCTTGCGCAATTCCCCCCAGCCCTAACTTGTTATTTTTTTGACCAATAACTTTGAAATTTGGTGTGGGTGCATACTAGAGGCTGATAAATTCAAAAATTAGAAAATTTTAAAGTTTTTAAAAAATTTCAAAAATTTTAAAATTTTAGTTTGGTAAGGGGGGACCAAGGGGAACCAAAAAATTTTTTGAAAAAACTTTTGCTGAAAACTTGCGTACAGCCGTTTTCTGGGGCGCTGAGCACGAATCTGAAGTCCGTTTTTCGATTCAGCTTTTCGTTAGCTCAGTATAAGCTAAAGTTGTAAGCTTAAGATGTAAGCTTACAACTTACCTTACCCTTACCAAATTAAAATTTTAAAATTTTAAAAATTTTTTTAAAACTTTAAAATTTTTTAATTTTTGATTTCATCAGACTCTAGTATGCACCCACACCAAATTTCAAAGTTATTGGTCAAAAAAAATAAAAAGTTAGGGCTGGGGGGGGGGAATTGCGCAAGAGACCCGAAGAGAAATCTGCAACTCAAGACATAGGTTACTTTGAGTCTTGAGACTGAGTGACAACATTTTTTGAGTGGCTCTAGGGGTACTTTAGTTCTAGGTCTAGCGTTGTTTAACGATTTCTTAATTAATTGGTGCAATATAGCTAATCAGTTGAAGCAGCGAAACACACAAACTGTACATTGAGTGTAGCGATAGCTAAGTAAGGTAGGATGTTTTGCCAACCTAAAATTGACTTAACGAGAGTTTGGTCATTGACCGATCAAAAACATTTTATTTGTAATCTTATTTATTTTATTTATTCTAATTTTATCAGGTCTAGACCAGGGCATTTTACCAAATATACTAAAATTTTGGTTGCTGTTGTTGTTATTTGCTGCATTAGACATCACAATGTAATGATCATCATTACCAAGGTGCAAAGTGTTGTTAGCCACGAAACTGACCCCGTAAGTTTGGTCACAAACAACTCAACCAAGTTGCCAGAACGAGTCTCAAAGCCTAGTCGACGTCACGGCGGATGACATCTTCTCCTTTAAAGGTTGAAACTTGGTTGAATTCTTTACTTTCAAATGAAATTAATAATATACTACTGATTCTACTAAAACGACAGGGACCACCTCAATTCAGATTTTTTGTCTACAGCTTGCTAAAGACACTGTCTGTCCGTCTGCCGAAAAAGTGAATCTACAAAAAATCCTCACATGATCTCCGAAAGCATGTACGACTGACTTAATAAAAACAACATTTATCTTTGAACGACAGACGTTCACAATGGTTTTATAACAAACTATTAGGTAAAACAAGTAATTTTCTTAACTTATAAATGTTTACACTACTGTTTTGCAGCCACTGTAAAAAGCTGATAAGCCGGTAAACTTCAAAAGGGCCGCGGTCCGTAACCGTCTATTTGCTTTCATAACATTTGTTTAGCTTCTAAACTGTAGCCTTTAACCGTTATAGGGTTGTAATGTTTTATGACAGTTCACTGTAAACAGGGTCGCTGGAGAAGCACAAAGCACAAAGCACAAAGCAATACCTCTTCGGCTTCTAAACTGCCAAGAATTTCAACAGTCATTAAGCATTTTATAGGCCTGTTGTTAAACGTCTGAAAACTGTAAAGCTGAAACGCCTAAAATTGAAGGACCAACTATGCTTCAGAAACCGTTAACGATAGCAGGAATTTGTTGAATTGGGTACTGAGGCTAAGCAATGTGATATATGGTAGAGATGAAACCGGGTCACTATTTCTTATTATTATTTCTCACCAGTCGATCTCTGACCCGGTGGCCGGGTGACCCGGCATTTTTCAAATATCAGGTTTGGGTTTGAAATTTTAAAAATGTATATCTGAGGTGCTATATAAGCGATATTTTACGTTTCCAGCATTCTTATATACCGTCTTAAATTTTAACTTGGCCAAATCTTTATCTGAAAATATCTGCAAAAGTAAACTTAGCAAGTATGTACAAACAGACAGAAACAACCAAGACTTTCTAGACCAGAAAAACCAAATAATTCTGACAATAACTAACTTGAAAGATCCAAACTGTTCTGCAACGCTAACATGTCGCCTGATCCTGATTTTCGCAATAAATTAGTGCCAAAGCTTTATTTACTATTATAGTAAATTAAGGATTTTATTTCTATATACTCAATGGAAATTCGGAAATTCTGTTGAAATTAGTACTTGGTATGACTAAGATTCAGGCAATGGGGCAAACGAAACCTATTCTCCAAGAAATGATAGTACAGTGTCATCACTATTGCAAAAAGCTGAAAAATCAAAATCCTGTAATCATTATTTTCCTTAGATTTTTCCGCTCATCCAGATTTGAAATCTACACAGTCTGACATTTCTCTGCCGCAAACTAGTGTAGCAGTGAAGAATTTCTTGAAAAGTCGGCGAACGGTGGAACTCAGAAACTTTAAGTTTGAATAACCCCGTCTGCTAAGGTACAGAGGTTTTCTGCTTTACAGGTTGATTTGAGCCGTATAGAGTAAGGAAGGGGTGATAGTTTAAACTTAGTATTTTGAATTTTATTCCGCGCTTACTGCTTATTGTACTCTATTGTTCCATACGATAGTATGGCTTTGCCCTGGGTAGATACTATAGGGATTATATACTAGGGATTATCTGGCTGATAATTAGTCATAATCAGCTATTTAGAATCTGCACATCGAAAACCGAGAGCTTTAAACTTTCTCATACATTTCCACAATTACAATCAGTTAGAACACTGATTCAGCTCTTTACTAGCATCCGTTGTCGGGCAATTGCGCCGTTCCCACGTCAAGAACCAACTTTGACTCTTCTTCACCGCACACTTCTTTGGCGATTCGAGCCAGGCAAGATGTTGACTTCCGCAACAGATCGCAGTCCGGCTGACCACCGGCCGCCGGATGCTGCGGAATTTGCGGACAATCTGCGGTTTTGGGACTAAAAACAAAATTAGACATTATAAAAATAAAAATTGGACCCTATAAAATGTAATCAGAACCGTTGCGGGGTGTGACTGCAGCCCACCAATGAAAGACAGGTTTCGTTCGCGTATTGTCACATATTGTCGGTTATAAATAAATTTATTATTTATATTATTATTATTATTATTATATCATATTACTATTATTATATTAATATTATTATTATAAATAAAATTTATTATTTATAATTTGAGTTTAGGAAATCTTGCAAAGTATCGAAGTACCCTGTGTCAGCTCCCGAAAACTCGACCCAGTTTTCTACGGTAACTGGGAGGCTAATAACTTAACGAAAATTGGTTTTAATAGCTTTTCTTACTGCCTCCAATGCATGACCCTTCGGGCGCAGTCCATGTCCAGAGATTCAACGCAAACAGTGTGAAGTATTAGAATTACAAGAAGGAGAGTTGGAAGCATTGCCAATAGTAGAGTGTTAGTAAACAGTCTAAAATTATTAATAGCGATTATAATGTTATCCGGTTGAAAGCTCTTCGCACTGAAACACCCGTGACTTAGTTCAGTTGGTTACAGCGTCTGCGCGCTGGGCAGGAGACAGCGGGTTCGAGTCCCACCAAGTGCCTGATTTTTGTGGTGCTTGGTGGTGTGCAACTTTCCTTCATTCTTTAAGAAGGTATAGGCATCTGTAAATCAAACTGTTTCAGTAGCGCTTGAAGTGTTGACATCAAAATAAAGTTTTTTTAGAGCTGAGTGCCAGGGTAGATTTAGCAAACTCTAGTTTAATCCCACTCTGAATATTTCCCCTCCGTTTTTAAACATCGCGCAGTATATAATCTAGGTAGCGGAGAAACAGTTTTTGTCACAGACAAATAACTGAAATACCTATGTGCAAATTCAGAAGAATTCAAAAATTGGTACTGGTTGGGGACGACGAAAGCAAAGTTTCGAAACTACACTGAAAATCTTGCGAAATTAGTTCTGTAGTAACTGAATGCTCAATTAATTCTTTCTGGAAAGTTTTCGATGAAACCCATTTCTGCCTTCCAGCATGGCTACCCGACCGAAGCTTCGAATCTACTTAATCGGAGTTTAAGCAAAGCAACGGCATGTGAACCAAAACCGCAAATTCAAAGGTTTGGATGCAAACTCTCTTTTCTTGAACAACGTATGAACAATCCTCAAATTCATACTTGATGCGAACAATTACAAATTGCTTCAAATGGCATCATGATAGCTAAATTTAGTGCATAAAAAATCGTAGCTAGTTTTCGTTCAGTCTATGCTTAAATAATTTTAATACTGCACGTAGTTCACAGGTTTCCTCGCTTTTACGAGTATATTCAATTTTATCGAGAGTACATAATAGAATAAGAGTATGAAACTCTTACGCTACTATGTACTAAACATGCTTGACATGCTCGGGTCGCTAACTCGGGACCCCCCCCCCCGAAAGTCTCGGGGGGGGTCCCACCCTACACTAATTACATGCTTTCATACAAGTGTGTGTCTGCTCGCTGATTGGCTAATTAGCTTAGGCTTACGATAGGCATTTTATTAGTAATTATTAATTAATTAATTATAACTTTAATTAGGTTAACATAATTAAAAAACTAATTCGACAACTATGTAGCATTTTTTCTGCTCTTTCCAACGATATAAAAATTGTGGCAGACTATATTCCTACGAATTTTTGTTTTGTGCAACAATTTTTATATCGTTGGAAAGAGCAGAAAGAATGCTACAAAGTTGTTGAATTAGTTTTTTAATTATATTAACCTAAGTAAAGTTATAATTAATTAATTAATAATTACTAATAAAATGCCTATCGTAAGCCTAAGCTAATTAGCCAATCAGTGAGCAGACACACACTTGTATGAAAGCATGTAATTAGTGTAGGGTGGGACCCCCCCCCCCGAGACTTTCGGGGGGGGTCCCGAGTTAGCGACCCGAGCATGCCAAGCATGTTTAGTACATAGTAGCGTAAGAGTTTCATACTCTTATTCTATTATGTACTCTTGATTTTATTGATACATACATATATTTTATTAAATCCCAAAAATTTCTAGTAATCATTACAACCTTCTAAAAGAACAACATAATGTTTTTAGGAAAGAAGGATAGCAACTGCGGCCCGAACTATTCGGTGGGGATCGAACCCATAACCTACTGTTTAGCACTTCAACCTCTGCTCTACTGAGAGCTAATCGATGAAACCAGAATCCGCAATGAAACGTAATGAAATCTGTAGTTTCTTGAAGAAACCATAACGAAGGGGAAACATATTACAACGCTAAAGAAACTACAATGACACCGGATTGCCGTGTCAGTGACTAGTCCGCGAACCGACCAAATCCATGGAGTTTGGAATCAACCCTAATATCTAATCTTACCGGTCCTGATGGACCCATGTAATTGTTCAAACTGACGTTAGCTGTTTATCACTGTCTTTCCAAAGTTGTTATGTGAAAAACGAAAATGCTGGATCTTTCCGCCACGATTCCGAAATCTTGTTCATAAATCGAATAACAGAATGAATATAAACCGAATTCAAACACATGAACCACTAATTCGATGGTTTAACCCCTCCTTTTGTCACAACAATCTTAGCAGTGGCATACAAGGAAATCCGTTAGCAGCTGTTGCAACATTGGCAATTGGACAATTTGGACTCAGATCTCCTAGACAATGCAAAATCCGTCACTATCGATTTTGGACCAAAGCAAATGTGTTTTGCTTGTTTTGCATGCATTAATTCTTTACTGGTTTGTTAAATTCAACGGTAAAATTGAATATTCTGAGACATTTCTTACATACTTTATAACAACTTTTATATCACTGAACACTGAACACTACGACAGAACAGCCGTTTAGCTTTAAGAGCATCCCGTGTCAGGCAACTGCGCTGTTCCCACGTCAAGAACCAGCTTCGACTCTTCTTTACCGCAGGCGTCTTTGGCAACATTGGCCAGACAAAAGACTGCGCTAATCAGAAGTTCACAGTTGACCATATCACCGGTAATTGGATGGTCAGGAATTTGTAGACAGTCAGCCGTTTTTGGACTGAAAAGCATAATTGAAACTTAAAAATTTACCATCGTTGGTTGACTTGAGAAGTTTACTTGACTTGTAACCAAATTTACAATAGTTTGCATGAACAGAATTTGATACTAGTTGTATGGTTAAACAGAGGTAGTTTTGCGCAACGTACTGATGTAAAAATTATTTCTGTACAGCTTTCCTACCTCAAGTTTTGTTGAAACCACCTGTTGTTGCAAAATAACAGCGTTGCATGTGATCATAGAAAGAAGCCCCCCTCGAGATTTCTAACTTTTATCGATAGGTTTTCAGCCTATTGCAGGTTTGCGGAGGCGTTTTGTCTTACTCTTTCTATTATAAACTCTTATCTAAATCCAAGACTACGTACGCTAAACTGTGAGAGTAAGCGTTCGCTATTATCGCAAAGGAAACATCACGAATCGTTCAAAAAAACTTGTTTTGGTGAGAATGAAGAATAAAGAATAGAGAATAAAGTATTTGTTTGGGCCATGCTTACTGCCGCCAATGCATGACACTTCGAGCACATTTCATATTCAGAGATTCTGCGCAACCGGTGTACAACAGTACAAAAAGGAGAACTGAAAACAGCATAGCTGCCAATCTTTGATCAGGTTATATATTATACCTAAATAAAGTCAAACAAATATTAACTAATACATAGTTTGCCTGTAGTAATTAGTCTTACAAAAACTCCTTAAAAAGAACTGCTCAAGAATTAGCTAACCATCAGATTTCAAATAACCATAGTTGCAAGAATTACCTTTTTTTCTGACTCATACCTATTCCATCACACCACCGGTATATGCCAATTAGAGGACTTGTAGTGGCAGCTTCCACAATATTCCTTTAAGAACGCCGGACTATAGAATCGTATCTATTATAGTAACAACCTTATTTGTATACCTTGTATAGTTTTGGAAGAAAAAGATGAATCCAAAAAACGTGATGAAAAAACTGATCTATGAAAAGCTTGTTACTACTTTTTTAATAGAACAGTATGCTTTCGCTCAGCAGCCTTTGATCTTGCGACTGAGGTTTAAAGTAGAAGAACCTATCTTTGCTAGGAATAGCAACAATCTAACAGGTAAATCATTGTTTTAGAAAAAACGCCACAAATTCTTGGCCCTGTGGATTATTGAGTGGACCTCTGACATGGTGCTCTCTTCTGTCCGACGACACAATTTATTTATTGTAGCACCCTCCGCAAGAAATGGAACAGCAAGAGACTAGGTGGAAGCGATAGTAGAATGACGCGACCATCTTCCAAACCTTGCAATCCCTCAACTAATACAATCATATCTGGCTAATGCGAGTACGGAATCCCTTGGGCTATGCAGCAACTTAGCGGCAGATAGTTTCATAATAATGTTCATTACGTAACTGTTCAACAAAACAGATGCAATAGTGACATTGGATAGATTCTTTAATTTTCACACTCAACACAGTGCGTTTTTCAGTCAAAAGCCTTCTAGTCTATCTGGTCACTGGACTCTCTTCGCAGCCGGTATCGGGCAACTGCTTCTCCCCGACCAGGCGAACCAGCTTTGCCTCCTCCTTCCCGCAGACTTCATCCGCTACTCTGGCCAGACAGGTTGTCGTTCTTCGCATGTCTGCGCAGGCTACGTGGGCGGCTAGCGCTGGATGCTGTGGCGGCTTCTGGCAGTCAGCTGTTTTCGGACTAAAATATGTACCTATAAAACAGTGTCAGTCTTGAAGCACACATCTGCCCGCCCAAGTCAAAACTTAAAGCTTAAGGGGGGGTCCACCATGAAAAAATTTATAGCCACGGATTTCGCTCATTTTTACACATAATGTAGCCACACATGTTGTACGTACCAAGTTTAAATATTGAGTTGTTTCATCCATGTGTCCACGAGTTACGAGCTATCAACTGCTTGCAATTGTAATAATGGGCGAAACTAGGGTACCGCTTGAGAAGGCAATTTTCCTCATACAGACTTCGATTTTGGAGCTTCAATGGGGTGTATATTTGAAAATTGATTTAAAGAATTAATTTTGTCCCGGTGTTGGCAGGCTAAACGTGATTTCATGCCTTTTTTAACGACTTTTAAGTAGGGTTGCGCCGTTAGCGAAATTACGGGGCCGGGGCCGGGCCGGGGCCTTAGCAAAGTGCGGGGCCGGGCCGGGGCCCGGCCGGGCCCCGCCCCGGCCCCGCCCCCAGCCCCGGCCCCGTTACACGGCCCCGGCCCAGGCCCCGTTACATGGCCCCGGCCCCGGCCCTGTTACACGGCCCCGGCGGCCCCAGCGTTCCCAGACTCCATTTAACAGCCTTTTGCTTACCCCTTTGCAAGAGTATTGGCAATTGTACCTCATACTGGCAGTCTTTATGCTTCATTCGGATCCTATGTTTAGTACATTGCGAGTCATCTCTCTATTCAGAAGTCCTATCTTCAGCAGGTCAGCACAGCTTAGGCAAGGTTTTTGTGCTCAAATTATGTAAATTAGGTTTATACAATATTTAAGCAGCAGAACTGACAGCCTACACGTAGTCTGCGCTTTGATTTCTTTACAATACAACATTATCTTGCGACATTAACTCCTATTGGACTAGTGAAATGAACAAACGGAATTGAGATTAGTTTTCTAAATAGATCAGAGACTAACTTTAACGTTCCTACCTATCAACTTTTCTAAGCAAACCTTGCTGAAATGAAAACAAAATGCTTCTGGTGCGATCAAAAAAACTGGAATATCTCTAAGTCTAAATTTAATATAGTATATATTATTATATTTTATTTAAATTAATTTATTTAGCAATAATAGTAATTTATTTAAATATCTAATTATACATTTAAAATAACTAGCAGAAACTAGGGAACGTGAAGCATTGTAAAACAGAAAGTTTTTAATTTCGAAAGTTTACAGGAATTATTGAATTATTATTAATTTTAATTAATTAGATATATAATTACAAAATGATGCAGGATTTTGCGGAATAGTATTTATCAAATTTGCGGGACTACGAGATCCCGCGAGACGGAACAAGCAAATTTAGTTCGGAGCCGGAGGGGCGGGCCGAAAAATTTCGTCCCGCGTCCATCTGTGGCTGGCACAACGTCACGTTACAGAGAATTGTGTGTTGTGCTACATATACTAGTGATGTTTCAACACCTGAAACTGGAACTGAAAATATTTTCAGTCAGTACGTATTTCAGTTTCAGTACCTAAAACTGAAACTGAAACTGAAACTTATTTGGATGAGACCTGAAACTGAATCTGAATTTGAAGTTTCTATGAGCAACCGCCTGAAACTGAAAATCAAATAAAATGAGACCTGAAACGGAAACTAAGATAGAATTAAGATAGAATTAGTCTTGAAACTGAAACTGAATTTGAATCTGAAATTCCGACGAGCAACCGCCTGAAACTGAAATAAAAAGGCTGCCTGAAATATCACTACTACATACGCCAAGAAATAGCCATATGCAAAGCAGAAAATATATAATAAAGTGTGTTATATACGTCCTGACGGCCCGACGGGGCCCACGGGGCCGCCGGGGCTTACGGGGCCGTCGGGGCCCACAGGGCCGCCGGGGCCCACAGGGCCGCCGGGGCCCACAGGGCCGCCGGGGCCGTGTAACGGGCCCGGGCCCCAAAGTCAACGGGGCCGGGCCGTTAAAAAATTTTGCGGGGCCGGGCCGAAACGGGGCCGGCCCGGCCCCGGCCCGGCCCGGGCCCCGGCCCCGTTACACGGCCCCGGCGCAACCCCTACTTTTAAGGAGCAGCAAGGCCAATGTTGAGGTTAGATAACAAAGTTCTTTAACAGCCATTAACTTTAATTTGGTACATTTGCGGACCATAGCCCAAGAAGAACAAATGTTCCCCGCATTAAGAGCTTTCAATTGATGTCAAATTTATCATATTTTGAGAAATTTGAAAAAATCGATATTTTTGCTATATGGGTACCAGTCCGACAGATTGGGATGCAGCGACCACGTTGGGCTACTTAGCTGGAATAACGGTAGTCAACACTGAACTACAGCCACCAGAAATAACGAGAAACGAGATATTTTGGCATTTGGTAGCTGCTGATTGCAGTGGTCTCACGTAATAGGCAAAAAATCGAAAAAATTCAAAATTTTGGTAAAAAACCAAATTTTTAGTGTCAAAAAATCTCGAAACTGGGCAAAGATTATCAGCATCATTTGGTATTGTTAGAAACGTCTACTTATATACTGTGATTTGTTAGAATCAGATTTTTTAGTTAGGCCTTTCAATTTATGTAATGCTTGATCAAAGTTGAAACACCCCAGTTTTCAACAACGAAAAACGTCAAATTTCACAGTCAGCAAGCTTCAAAAATTATTTTAAAAAATTTAAAGGCCTAACTCAAAAATCTAATTCCAACAAATTAAAGTATACAAATAGACGTTTCTAATGATACCAGATTATGCTGATAATCTTTGCCCAGTTTCGAGATTTTTTGGCACCAGTCAAAAAATTGAAACTTTTCCAGTTTCCTATGTTTAACACATGAGATCTCAACTTTGAAGTGAAATTACTCATTAACCGTAAAAGATCCTACTTTAATTTCAAAAACACGTTAAAATATACCAATCGGAGAACAAAATATGTAAAAATGAGCAAAATCGGAGATGGTCGAAAAATCGGCCAAAAATGGACCCTCCCCCTTAACTGTTCAACTGTTCCACTCGAGTTTGCCCTAGTTTGCGTCCTCTAAGGGGCCTTTTCGCGAATGGGTAGAGTAGAGTAGAGTAGAGTAGAGTTAAAATTAACTCTTTTAACCCTTTTCATGAATGCGCAGGGTTAAATTTAACCCTGCCTGTTTTTAACTCTTTTAACTCTGCAGGGTTAAAAATCAAAGAGTTAAAAGAGTTAAAACTGGCAGAGTTAAAATTAACTCTGTGCATTCGCGAAAAGAGTTAAAAGAGTTAAAACTGGAAGAGTTAAAATTAACTCTGTGCATTCGCGAAAAGAGTTAAAAGAGTTAAAACTGGTAGAGTTAAAATCAACTTTCTGCATACGTGACAAGATTTAAAATAATAATACAATTTTTGCTTACGCAATGTCTAACTTTTCACCATTTGAGAATTTTAAAAACTTCTTTTGGAAAACTTTAAATAAAATAAGACAACAAAAGAAGACATTTTCTCATATCATTACCTAGACATTTATTACATCTTCAATGCAGCGTCATCCTGTACTAGAGTGATGCTGGCGAATCCCTGTTTTGCAGTTTTTGCTTTTTGCTTTTTGCCGATTTTGCTGAAATTTAGCATGGATCCATTTCAACAAATTATTGACCAATGTGCAGCAAAGTTTTAAAGTTAAAGCTTTTAAGGGTTTCACGACATGGGTAAAACTGCAATTCAAGGGGAGCCAACCAAAGATTTTTCCGATTTTCAGGAAAAATTGTATATTTTCAGAGTTCGCTGAAAAGTAATATGAAGACAGTGTTTCGGTCTAGGTTTTCGTTGTTTCTATTGCCAGCTTGCAATGTAGCCTTCAACAAAGTGCTAATGAATAGTTGAGCCGAAAACCAGGTACGATGTTCGTTTGTTAAGACCACGACAGAGCCCAAAAACCTCTATATGTATGTATGTATGTATATAGACCGGAAGAAATAGACTTGCTAGAGTGCTGCATTTTTTCCTCAAACTGTTTATCGATTTTTCGTCCGCATTTTGGAGGTTCAAAAATCGAAAAAATAAAATTTCTCAGATTTGGCTGAACTTTATCCAAAACATTGATTATGGTACCTTTATGTGTGCAAAATATTAGCTCAATATCATTTCGCATTAGTCGGCTATGGCGGATCAAAAAGTTAACGTAATCGCACTTTTGGCTCAAAATCAGCGAGTTTTGAAACTTTGAAGAGGCATATCTCAGAACTGGGTCTGGGATTTCGCTCATTTTTGGCCAGCAGGTTTATTACGATCCTAAAAATGATATTTATCCTAAAAATCCATTTTTTGTTGTGGAGAATGTGAAGGGTAGGGTAGAGTTTAGTCGAGATTTTGGGTTGATTTTGAGACATTCGGTTGTTTTTAGGTTGATTTTATCGGTTTTGAGTAGGATTTTGAACATTGATTGATATGAGAGTTATTCGCACCTGCACCTGTCTGGTTTGTTTGTTTTTACCTATGCTTTGCTTTGCACAACCTATGCTTTGTTTTACTTTGCACAACCTATGCTTTGCTTTGCTTTGCACAACCTATGCTTTGCTTTGCACATACGAATTTCAACTGCATTGCCTATGAATTTTACTGTGTGCTTTGCTTTGCTTTGCACAACCTATGCTTTGCTTTGCACATACGAATTTCAACTGTATTGCCTATGAATTTTAACTGTGTTGCATGATTTTTGCTCTGTCTTAAACCATTAATGTTTAGCTGCAATGATTTGTACCCTACCTGTGACTCTAACCAACAATGCATAACTGTAATGAATTTAATGTTTTGTTTGCACCTTGTTTGTGACTGCAATGACTTTACTGACTAATCGAGATATGTGTGTCACTTGTTTTTTAACCATAATTTTGGCTGCAGCAGACTAACCTAAATGTGTTTTAAATTGATTTAACTGTGCAATTGTGATAATCGTACCTATGCTGATTGCTGGGGTGGACAATGGTCTTTGTGTTGTTCGGGTAATTGTGAACTCAGAAAGTTTTGTCTCCTAATCCATAAGGTGATTGAATTGTTCCTAGTTGTGGACCTAAGGACTTAAGCAATTTGATGAATCCTTTTCGAATCTAGGAAACAAAGATACTGATTCTGATTTATGGAAATTAATGAAAATGGGTCTTTGTTAGAGGGGATTTGAGCGATTTTTGTACGCATAATTTCCTAACTTAATGGGTTTGTTTTCGTGAAAATCGGGACTCTAGGGGACCACCTGAAACCCCAGGTAACCCCATCAATCAAAAACAGGGCTACTGTTTCAATAAGATCAAAGAACTTCCAGGGAGGCCGCTGAGTTAGAGGGGGAATGACGTAAAGTACCGCAAGACACCTGCACACACACATACACTACACGCAACATGAGGCGGGGCTTGCCTTCTACGTCACACTTTGATTGACAGGAAGGGGGTTCCCGACCTGACGTCACAAAAACAGTCAGTCTTGGTCTGGAAGTGAAGCAGTACGGTCGGTTGTGATGTTACGTGGCCTGTGAGCCTTGATCTTGTTCTTGTTCGTCCAGAGAGGGACGGTGGACTGTCGAGTATACTCTGTATTGACCAGACTCAAACTAGTTCGACCGGCTTAAAAGTATCAGTTACTACTCCATTTTTCTGTATCCGTCCCTATTTTACGGTGCTCACGTCAACTATTCTCACTCGCGGAATCTCTCCACGGAGGTAAGGTATTGTTTGGAAATAGTTCAAGGGTATTGCTAATAGTACGAATCGCAACTGAAAATTCAACTTACCCGCTATTCAGATCTCGTTAGTCTCGACCTGTTTTTGATACCTTGTTCCTTGTAATGTATGTTGAATGATTATCAATTTGCTCTGGAATGTGCTTTAGTAACTGTGCCTGACATAATCTAACCGTGAATCGATTACTTGTGGAATTAAATTGTCAAATTGTACTTTTGAAGTTAATCTTTGGCTTAGCGTTGCGTCAGGACTTGCGAGATCACATTAGTTGACCTATATCCTTTCAGTCAGAGGATTGATGAGAGAACTGGGTGGACCATTGGTTTACTTACGGAAGCCCAGTTTAGGTAGAAACCGAGAATAGTTCTCAAAGTTTAGTGAGTGAACTGTTCTTGGCTAGGTAATTAGGATCTGGATTGAATGATAAGATACGAGGCCCCTGAAGACTCGTTCCAACGCGCGAAACCGGCTAACTGTAACATTTATAGTGTATACTAGCTAAATCAATATCTATTGTTGGGACGGTTTGGGAGGTGTTAGGCTGAAACGTGTGATTATCGTTGATATACGGACCCCTGTAACCCACAAGTGAAACTTAATCGTTAGAAAGGAGGCACGAACTTGTGAAGACAAAAAGGTGTAGTTTCTGGAGAAGCATCTTAAACCAACTTTACAGGTGCTAGCTGAACACTTTTTTCTTCACACAAGTAGCTTATTTCGTTACTTTAGCAGAAATAATTCAGCAGAATGTTGGCAAATGCTTAAGTAATTTTGAAGCCTTATGAATCATCCAATGAAATTATATGTTGCACTTTCATTGGCTGGATTATCTTGTAGCTTTTAAAGCTTTATTACGCTCGCAAAATGTGGCAATAACAAAGTAAAGGATAGAAGATTTTAACTCGTTTAACCCGCGTGCTGAGACGCGGGTTAAAATTCAATGTAAAATGTCGTGAGCGAGTTAAAAGAGTTAAATTTAACCCATTCATGAAAAGGGTAGAGTTAAATTTAACTAGCTAGATCAATATCTATTGTTGGGACTGTTTGGGAGGTGTTAGGCCGAAACTTGTGATTATCGTTGATATACGGACCTCAGCAATCCAAAAGTGACACTTAATCGTTAGAAAGGAGGCACTGATTTGTGAAGACAAAAGGGTGTAGTTTCTAAGGAAACCTCTCAAACCAAATTTACTAGTGCTAACAGAACCATTTTCTTCACACTTGGAGCTCCCTCAGGCGAGGATAAAACTTGGGTGACTCTTTTCAAACAGAGCTCTGCAGTTCAAAATAACGAATTTGTCTTTGTTGTTTGAAAGTTTAACCCTTTCCTCGATTAAAAGAACTCTCACGACCGACAAAAAAATTACCACTTTCCCCTGGTTTACAATATTGCGATAACTGTATGCATTGTGTCACTGTATGCGTATCTGTTAATTAATTTTAATTAATTATCATCTACCTAGGCCTTAAAATCTTGTTAATTTCTTACGTACGAATATTATCTATCCACACTTACTATGATAACTAACATTAGTTCTACCCTCATCCCGAGTAATATCATTTTTGCGCTTCTGAGTTTTTTGAGAGGACGAGTTTTCTTTTTTGAGGAGAATTTTAAATAAGTACGAGAGATTATTACTCCTGCAAGCATAGTACGATGCCGAATGATTTAGCCGAGCTAGGGTTGCCTGCGCAACCAGGACCCAGAGGGGCCAACGCAAATCCGCCAAGTGTAGAATCGCAAGTTCTGGCTAAGTTAAATGATACATTGACTGAATTCAATTCTGCCATTAGGGCTCAGGGTGTAGCCACTGCCTACAGTTCGGTTCCAATTTATCATGGGCTACCTTCCGAGTCGTTTGAGGAGCATCTAGAAAAGTATGACCGTTTCTGTCAGGTCATGGATTTTGAGGAAGGACAAAAAGTCCTAACCTTCTCCAGTTCCCTAGAGGGACGGACATTAGAATTATTTCGATCAGTGCCAAAACCCAGTCGTGGCACGTAGGCCGAGATGGTAGAGGCCACAAAAAAGGTTATGATTCCTCCCCACACAGCACTTCATGCATCATCACTTATGTTTCAAGTGAAACAAGAGAAAGGTGAACCAGTTATGGATTACCTTATGAGATTAAATAGGTATGCGCGACTCAGTTTTACCGAGAAGGATGGGTTTACTGAGGAGTAGCTAGAATTGTTGAAACTGAGGCTATTTCTCTTTGGACTACGAAGTGATTTGAAAGCGCGTGTACCACCTGGGTGTAAAACCATGGAGCGCGCTGTCGAGAAAGCTCTTCAGGCTGAGGGTGAATACCCTGGGGAAGCCTACCCCTCGTTCATCGAACCAAACTTCCGAAATGATAGGGACACTCCTGCTGCCATTGCCGAAGCTGAGAAGGCAGTTAAGGAGCTAAAGGCCAAGTTTGAACAGTTCGAGCTAGATTCTAGGCAGAAGGGGAATCCATACAGAAATGGTAAGGGACGCGACCTGCCTCCGGGAACGACTTGCTTCAACTGCAATAAACCCGGACATGTACGTCGCGAATGCCGCCAACCCGGCGGAGGAGCATACCGACCCAACAATCAGGGGTCTGACCGGAATTTCCAGCGTAGGACGGAAGGAAATCAAAACTTTCGGAATAATTCAAATTTTCAGAATCAGAAAGAGAGACATTACGACCAAAATGGTCGAGGAAACCGGTATGAGAGGGATAATCGAAATTACCAGAATAATCGGCGGGATGACTACGCCCCGAGACGTGATCGGTACGAGAGAAACGATCGCTATGATAGGAAACCAAATCAAGGCAGGGATTTTCCTCCGGAAATGAAAAGAGAATATGGGCCTAAATTTGCTGTTTCTCGGACCCAAAACGAGGGGCAATACTATGAGGGAAACAGTCGACGTCGCCAACATTCTGGTACGTCTGACTCGGCTGGCAGCGAATATAGAGACGGGTATTCGTCACGAGAACACTATCGTTTTCCCAGACGTAGGGATGACTCGCGCTCAGATTCTTCGGGACAGTATACTGTCCGCACAACCCGTAGAGTCTCTAAAGATTGCATGATGCATGCCAAACGCTGTCTGGCCTCGCCACACTTTCAGCATAAAGTTCTAGCGTGTCGCCGGCCTTTGATCTGCACATGTCACGCGCCTGATGCATACAATCTCATGAGGGAACCTGCCTACCGGCCACCTAGCGCCAGTTCTTTTACCTCCACCGAGGAGGAACTGTTCGTACCTGCCTCACGACATTCCAGTCGTATGCCTAGTCTGAGGCGAGACCGGACGACATCCGAGCCAATTGTTGACACCAACACGGTGGCAACCCAATGTAATCTTGAGACTTCTGGGGAACCGGAAACCGGTTCGAACTTAAGAGAGGATACACAGTCGAATGAACCGAACACTTTTTCCTACCTATTCCTGCTTTTTATGTGGACCTTAGCTGTCACTGTCAGGACAGATAGAAAAGCAGCCGTACCTGCGGCATGGGTTCTATTGGCTTTCCTTGTGTCTAAGGCTAATGCCCAGACACGAGCTGACTCCGATTCTTCCCGCTTCCTGGCGGACGAAATTGCGAAAATTGGCACTTTGGTTCTGCCTCGTTGGGGAGCAGTACTAAGCCCTGCAGGGATTGGGGTAATCTCGCAGAAAACGGAATATCTTGCACTAATTGTGCAGTTAGCGGTACCGCCTATGTCCCCTCAGTGGAAGCCCCCCGAATGGGCCAATGAGGAGGACTGTATTGATCTTTCG
Source organism: Trissonchulus latispiculum (assembly GCA_030248195.1). Lineage (NCBI taxonomy): Eukaryota > Metazoa > Nematoda > Enoplea > Enoplida > Ironidae > Trissonchulus > Trissonchulus latispiculum. The sequence goes on from JASAND010013954.1 coordinate 74,268, forward strand.
ACAGGAAAAGCTAAAACCGACCAGTACTGTGTTCGTATGATAAATCAAAGTTGTCCGCAATTCGATTTTCTAGAACGGGAAATTGACTCGATTAAACTGGAATACCGGAAATTATATTCGGGAGTGTTAAACACTCACTTTTACTCTAATGCGTCTTTCAAATAATTCGTTTTGACCAGATAACTAGATTCTTGAATTTATCCATCCGTTAACTTACACTTTTTGAATGTTGGTCGGCCGCCGGCCAACATTCTTTAGAAAGTAAGCTGAATGTTCATTTCCCGCCGAGCAACATTCTGAGAATGTTGCTCTGCGGCCGAGCAACATTCTCAGAATTTATCTGTCGACTAACTACATT